>CM053785.1:310483983-310723983 GCA_028749045.1 Cupressus sempervirens
GAAGTAGAAAATCCTCTATTCTATGTATCTTTGTCAAGTGAAATAAATAAAAGTAATAATATTTGGATAATAGATAGTGGAGCTTCAAGACATATAATTGGATTTATAAATCAGTTTGAAATATTTAAAGAGTATTGCACAGAAAAAGTCACAATTGGAGATAATTCTACTCATCCAATAAAAGGAATTGGGACCTTCTCTTTACAAATATAAATAGAAGAAACCCTTCTACTAAAAGATATGTTATTTGTACCAAGGATAAAAAGAAACCTAATTTCCATTTTTGGCCTAGCCGATCAAGAATAATGCATCACCTTCAATGAGGATAAAGTGTTACTATGGACTAAAAACTCCAACATTAAGAATGCCATTAATATAAGATCAAGAGATGGAAGCTTGTAAAAATTAAATATTAAAGAAAAAAATAAGCTCTAAATCATAATCCATAATTTAAATGAACTTTGGCATCGAAGATTAGGACATCTTGGCTTTAGTGCTCTTCCTACCAAAGGGAAATCACCACTGGCATACCTAATCTCAAATCTGATCACATTAGCATTTGTAAAGGGTTTTCCCTAGGAAAAAATAAGAAAGGATACTTTCTTTTAAGTAAACACAAGTCAAAATTTGTACTAAAACTTGTCCACACTAATTTGTGTGGACTCATGTCAACACCCTCACTTGAGGGATTATTGTATTATGTAACCTTCATTGATGATTAGTCTAGGAAAACTTGGATATATTTTATAAAACTTAAAGAATCTAATGAAGTTCTACAAAAATTCAAAGAATTTAAAGCCCTAGTGGAAAACCACACTGGAAAGAAAATAAAAATATTAAGATCGGATAATAGAGAATACACATCTGACATCTTCAAAGAATTATGTATATATGTTGGAATTAAGAGGGAGACTACAGTGCCTTATAATCCACAAAAAATAGGGTTGCAGAAAGAAAAAAAAATAGAACTATTATAGAAGTAGCAAAAGTAATGATTCATGATCAAAATCTCCCTATGTCTTTTTGGGTTGAAGTAGCAAGTAGAGCAGTTTACATTCAAAATAGAAGCCCTCATGTAACATTAGAAAATATAAATCCTGAAGAAGCATTTATAGGGATCAAATGAAATCTGAGCCATCTAAGAATTTTTGGTTGTCCAGTCTACATTCACATTCCCAAAGAGAAAAAATCTAAATTAGAATCTTATGGAAAGAAAGGCATATTTGTTGGCTATAGTGAAACAACTAAGGGATACGGAGTATATATTCCAGGACAAAAGTCTGTTGAAATAAGTAGGGATGTGAAGCTTGACAAAGATATCACCTTCAAAACATCTTTAAACAAAGAAGATGAGGAAATTGAAAATTAGAGGGCGTTTATCACAAAAGAAAATTATAACTAGAGGGAGAACGCCATAGAAGATAATTCAACTGGAATTATGAGGGAGAGTCCCTTTGAAGACAAAGACATGCCTACATCTAATTCTAAGAATGATGAATTTTTAAGGCACAAGAAAATACCACTATGGGTAAGGAAAATGATTGAAGAGAAGAATGTGGAACCATATGAGTCTCTAGAGAAAATAAGAAAATAAAAAATAAAAAAAATTATGTTGTTTTATTGTTAGAACTCGCAAAAATAGAACCAACTAAGGTAGAGGAGGCCTTAAAATGTCAAGCATGGAAATATTCAATGGTAGAGGAATATCAATGTATTCTAAAAAATGATGTTTGGGATATTGTTCCTAGACCTAAAGAAAAATCAGTTGTATCCTCAAAATGGTTGTTTAAAGTCAACGAAGCATTGAAAAACACAAAGCAAGATTTGTTGCAAGGAGTTTTTCTCAAAAGGCCATAATTGATTATGAAGAAACTTTCACTCTAGTTGTGCATTATACTTTAGTAAGAACCATAATTGTCATTACTGCATCCAAAGGATGGAAAATACATCAAATGGATGTAAAGACAACCTTCTTGAATGACATCATTGAAGAGTAAGTATATATTGAACAACCAGAAGGATTTGCTACACATGATCAAAAGCTATACGTATGTAAACTAAAGAAATCCCTCTATGGTTTCAACCAAGCTCCCAGGGCTTGGTATTAGAGAATAAACAACTATCTTCTCAAATTGGGGTACTCCAAGAATGAAGTTAATCTGAATATATACTTCAAAATATCTAATAATGGCATGTTGATACTTGTTCTTTATGTTGATGACTTTTTGATAATAGGTGTAGATCATCTTATAGCCAAATGTAAATAGGATCTTGTAGCTGAATTTGACATGAAGGATCTAGACCTTCTACATTACTTTTTGGGTCTAGAATTATGATAGAAGGGAAATCACATCTTCCTAAATCAAGAAAAGTACACTACAAATATATTGACTAGGTCTGGGATGATGGATTGTAAGCCACTATTTACTCCAATCTAAACTAATCTTCATAAACTTAAGAGTGAAGCAACAGAATCAGAATCAGTAGATCCTACACACTATTGACAAATTGTTGGCTCTATTATGTACTTAGTGAATACTAGACTAGATATTTGTTATGTTACAAATGTGTTTTGTCACTTCATGTATGAACCAAAGAAGATTCATCTAATGGTAGCCAAACATATTCTAAGGTATCTTCGAGGAACAATTGGACTGGAGTTAAAGTATTAGAATACTAAGCTACAACTTCAAGGGTATAGTGATTCAGACTAGGTAGGTGATTCTACTTATTGCAAGAGTATAACTGGATGTTGTTTTAATCTTGGTTCAGCTATGATATCTTGGTTCAGTAGAAAATAGTCAGCAGTTGCTTGGAGCTCTACAGAAGTTGAGCATATGGCAGCCTCCACAGGTGCACATGAAGTTGTATGGCTAAGGAAACTCTTATATGGACTATTTGGAAAACCATTGGACTCCACTATAATTCATTATGATAATCAAATTTGCATTAAACTATTAGTTAACCCAATTTTTCATAACAGATCCAAGAAAATAGAGATTCCTTATCATTAAATAAGAAATATGGTGGAAAAAGATGTTATTAATCTGATATACATCAACACTAAAGAACAAAAGGCTGGCATCTTCACTAAACCTCTTGCTAGGTTGAAATTTGAGTACTTCAAGGACAAACTTGGTACGACCAAAATGTAATTCAATATTTTGTAAAGTTATTATTGAATATTTAATAAAATTAATATTGCAATATTGTGGATATGTTGCGGCGAGAAAGGTGATGATATTTCATGTGGTTGAGGTCACTATTGTAAGGTGACAATCCTACCAATAGTTTGACCTATTATTATGTGTAGTGTTGGAAAACTAATTGAAAATGAATACTATCAAAGAGGGAGATTGTTGCAAAGAAGGGAGATTGTTGTTAAAGAATGTTTTCAATCATTGTTTTGTCTTTGATGTCAAACCTACTATTTGTTGGAATGAAAATTGCTTATAAGATCCTAGTACTATCACTTATTTGATTGATGAAGAGGATTTAATCAACAAGATGTAACAAGAGCACCTAAGGGAAAGGTTGAGTTATGGTTTTGTAATGAAGTGCAAGGATCAGTTAAGACAATGGTTAAATGATGTATTCATAATATATATGAATATATAAAGGTTAAAAACACTTAGAAACATTGAAGGAATAAGTTACAACAAGGTTAATTGCAAAGCTTAACTAAGTTCATTAGTAAGTGTTGAGCAAGCTAGCTCAAGCCAAGCAAATTTTTAGTTAGTGCCAAGCAAAAGCAAAATCTAGTGTGTGTCGAGTAGTACAAAAGGAGTCAAGCATGTTTAGGTGTCGAGCAAAGTAACAAGTTTCGAGCATCAGAAAAACTTAGTAGATGCCAAGTGAATCTAAAGTAGAGGCCAAGCATCAGTAAAACGTAGTTGATGTCGAGTAACATAGTATGTGTGGAGCACCAGAATTTCAATAGTGCCAAGCTATTGCATTATTGGAAAATTCAAAGATTCACCAAATTTGAGCTAACAAGTTTGCTACCTTGAATTTTGTGAACCAGTTGGAGGATAAGGAGGATGAGCTGGAAGCACAAAATTCTATATAAACCATTTTTGAGTGAATTCAAGAGGAGTCTTCGTGATTTTTCTAGAAAGAACAAAATATGGGTTAGATTCAATGAATCCTACCTAATCCATTAAAATTGGAATTAGAGGAGGGAAGAATCGAGCGGGAAAAGCAATTCCAGACTTCTATTTAAGGAGTCACAGGCCAAGAAGCAAGATTTGTTGGAGTGCCAAATTGCAGAGTGGTTGAAGGGTGTCAAGGAGAAGACATCAGGAGGAGAAGGAAGAATAGAACACTAAGAATATACTTTGGTAAGAAGTTAGAAAGAAGATTGCATTGGTACATTGAGCATGAAGACTCAAGAAGACAAAGCTTGAAAGCAGGGCAAGCTGTCAAGAATTGTAGAGACTAAAAGCCAGGCATCTGCAAGATAAGTTGTGAATTGTAATCAGGTCAAAACCCCTTATTGTTACTCTCTAGCAATTGTATCAATTAGGGTAAAAATCCTATGGACTTAGGTTGGCTTAGCAGCCATTTGCAAATCCTTTAATAGGGTGACATTCGAAGTGAATGTTCTAAAGTCCTCTAACCAGGCCCACTTCTAATAGGGTGGTCAAATCCTTTAACCAGGTCACATTTAACAGTGTGTTATAGCCTTTAACAAGGTAGGCCTTTCATAGGGCATCACTTCATAAGAGTGAGAATTGAGTAGCATGTTACTAGTGGTTTTTCCCAAATTGGGTTTCCACATAAATCACTGTGTTATGTGTTGATATTTTCATGTGTTATGTTTGCATGTTGATTTACAGTAACTTGCTTTAAGTAGGAAAGTTTAAGCTTGGATGAAAGAACAGAATGCTCATTTACTTGATGAAAAAGTTTTAATTAGACATTTGAACCTTGAATAACTGATTCACCCCCCCTCTTAGTTTTTGTAAAGCATTTCTAACAGATAGATGTATAAAGATTGATTACATTAGGGTTAAAATCTAGGAATGTATTGAATATCTTGATACGGTGACTATCACTGCATTCTATTCTGGAATAGATATGAATAGTGATAATGGTTGACTCAAGTGCATCAGTAAGAAACATTCAATCCTCCTTATTCTAAGAGGGAATGTAAAGAATATAGCTTCATCGGATTGAAGCATTCATATCATGAACTTGAAATTAATAATGATGGATGAACATATATATAAGTATGATTTTGGCATACACATTATATATTACATACATTCTTAACTAATATGTATCAACTGGTTTGAATAAATACATAATATGAATAAGTAATTATATTGATCATGTTTAAAAGGAGTCACAATCATGAATGGGTGTGACTCCTTGTCGCATGTGTCATAGGGGAGTCACAACCACTCATGATCGTGACCCTAGCAGTAATACAAATACTCTCTAATGACTGTGGGAGAATACAATTAATCACATTAACATTGTATCTCTTCCAATAGTCATTGATTTCATAAAGTCATTTAATCTGTCCTACATCAATCTTCAATAATAACAAAGAAATTAGCCAATGTTTGATCTACATTATCAAAAAAGTAAAAGATATCAAGAGAATTCATAAAACAAGATATTACTAACTGCTCTTCAGGTGTTCAAATTTATTCTCTAGAAAAGATCTACAATTATCATAAAATAGGGGGAGGAATATGAACTATTAATTTGAGAGTTAAGAGTGAAGGTTTAAATGTGTAAATCTAGTAAACAGGGGTGAAGTTGAATTGTTATGAAGGGGAGTTTGTATTGTTTGTTTGGATTGGACAATTGATCTTTAAACATCATTGGTTAATATAATCTAGAGTAGTAGAGTTAGATGTTGGTTATGTTTATATACTCATTAACTTAATAGGTCTTTGCATATGCATATTTTCTTTAGAGTCTTTGTTATTTAATTTTTGTCATTCTCTATAAGATAAAATATGTGATATGCTTTTTTGGAAATTTAGTTCTTGTTAAAAAATTGTTGACTGGGAACACAATTGCCATAGATTTCCTCTAAGAAATGAAGCTAGATTATAGTTAAATAATCTTGGA
This sequence comes from Cupressus sempervirens, assembly GCA_028749045.1. Taxonomy (NCBI): domain Eukaryota; kingdom Viridiplantae; phylum Streptophyta; class Pinopsida; order Cupressales; family Cupressaceae; genus Cupressus; species Cupressus sempervirens. The sequence goes on from CM053785.1 coordinate 310,490,071, forward strand.
TTAGGCTTTATTTCTTTAAGATAGTTAGGGATTGAAAATAGATATGGATTTGGAAGTTTGATCAGTCTGCATGAGATACATTATAAAATTTCTAATGTTATTTGAGTATTATAGTATAATGATGAAGTATCTAATATATCTACTATCCTTAAGGTTTGTTTAGAATGCTATGTTTCTACCCAATATTTGAGAAATTTCAAGTGTTTATTTCTAATATGTCTTTGCCATCTGCTCCTCTATTAGCAAGACTAACTTCTTCTGAGTTCCATTCTTTATAGATGTGTATAATTCTGATTCATTTGAATCTATCAATCAGTACTATTTTAGAATTCAATTTCCAATTAGGTGTACTTATTTTCCTTATTAAATTCAAGATTTATAAGTCCTCTTCGATAATAAGTTATGTAATACCCATCTCCAGACTAACACTTAGGCCTTCAATTAGAGTTGCTAACTCAACTATGTTGTTTGATGTTTCCCCTAGAGATTTTACACTTTGCAATCCAAAAGCCTTTTTCAAAGTAAATGATGCACCTAATCCTTTATTTCTCGGGTTACCTCTTGCTACTCCATAAAAATTCAATTTAGGCCAATTAGCCAGGGTGGTTCCCATCTACATTCTAATCTATCTTATTTGTTAGCTTTAGGATATGTCATTGGGGGGTTCATAAGGTTACACCAGTTTTGTCACATCTCTTCATCCTAGTCTAAAAAGGATCCTTCTTCTTTGACTAAATTTCTGAGGTGATTATTTAATACTTCTGTAATGTTGGCTTCAACTTTGTTAAAAAATGATAGATGGGTTATTTCTTTATTGTTAGGATTTCTTCTATTCCTTTCCTTCTAGATTTCCCAAAGAAGGATTGATGGAGAGATTTCACAAAAATTCTTATAGATCTTGGATCTACCATTTTTAGGCCAACTAATTAGAACACTCCAGAGGTTTTCAAGGAGGATTGTTGTCCAGTTGAGTTTCTGACAGAGCCAATGCCAAAAACATTGGGCAAAGGGGAAATGGTATAATAGGTGTTCTACTATTTCTAAAGCATTTTTACATAGAGAGCATCTTTATGGACCTTCAAAACCCATTTTAATAAATCTATCTATTGTGAGGATCCTCTTTTGGATCATTGCCCAAAGAAAGATACCAACCTTAGGTAGACATGTGGGGTCCTAACAAAGTTTTAAGGGAATATCTAGCATTTTCCATCTTTAGGAATTGGTAATTAGTTTGTATCCCCTTTTCACGCTATATTTTCCATTATTACATGCTCCCCATATTAGTTTATCTTTCTCATCTTTGTGATTTATATGTCTTTTTTTTTAAGAATTGTTTGAATACCATATTTTCTTGTTCTGATAGATTTGTCTCCTCTATTATTTTCCATTTCTAGCTTTCCTTACCATTTTCAATACTTCATTATTTATAATCATCGGTGTACTTTCCCCATGCATTAGATAACATAGTTTTAATGTTTGGGAGAAGGTTATGGTTGTTTAATGAGGGTAATCCATACCATGAGTCTCCCCAAAATAAATTCTCCTTGCCTTGACCAGTATCCCAAGTTGAATTATTATTAATCAGGGGATGACAGTACATCATGAAGTTCCATGTTTTAGATCCTTTGGTGGATTCTCAATTTGAAATAGGGATGCACGATCTATACTATTTAAGTATTTATGATAGAGAATTTATTCCCATTTTCTCTCGCTTTCATGATACATTCTCTATACTAAATATGCTCCCAATGTTTCATTTTGCCAGCTCAAGTTTTTGATGCCTACTCCTCTTGATTCTTTGGGTCTTCATATATTTCCCCACTTTATCAAGGGTTGTTTTTCCTTTTGTTCTACTCCGCTTTAGAAGAAGGTTCTTAATTTTTTGTCCAAATTTCTTTTAACACTTTGTGATAGAGGCAATCATGACATTTGATATGTAGGTATAGAGGATAGAATTGATTTTATTTTTGTTGCTCATTTGGCCTTGGTAAGCCATTTGCCTATCCAGCTTATAATATTTGTTTCATTTTTATTTTCTAATAATGGGTTCCAAATTTTACCTTCTCTAGTTGAATGCTAGGTATTTGCATGGAAATGAGACTTTTTAATATCCCATTAGATTACATATATTTTTATTCATTTCCAGTGGGGTATTGAGAAAGTTTTTTTTTGTCAATGTTTACCCTTTTCCTAGAAGCTTCCATGTATATATATCGATTATATATTTGTAGTTTTGAGCTTCTTCCAATGTGCTTTCTCTTGGGAGATGGTATCATTTGCAAATTGTTGATGTGCCATGTGGGAGATTCCTTCTCCTACCTTGACTTCTTGTATTTTTTATTCTAATTGTGATTTATTTATTTCTCTATTGAAAGCCTCAAACATAATAATAAATAAGAAGGGTGATATTGGATCACCATGCATTATTCCTCTTGAGATACTAAAAAATTCTTTTGGGGTCTTGTTTATAAGGAGGGAAATCTTTGGAGTTGATATATAGTTGTAAATTAGATTGATCCATTGATGTGAAAACACAAATGCTTCTAGATTTTTACATACAAAGTCTCCAATCTACTTTATCATATTCTTTTTGTATGTCTAATTTCATTAAGATGCATGTTTTCTTATTACTTTGTGCAAAATGGATGAGTTCCTAGATTATTGTAATACCATCTAGAATAGATCTTCCTGGAATAAAGCTTATTTGTTCTTTTGATATTAAGTTTAGTAAAACACTTTTGAGTTTGTTAGCTAGTGCTTTTCAAAAGATTTTATAAATACTATTGCATAGAGTTATAGGTCACAAATCTCCTCGAGTCTTGAGATCATCTTTTTGGGGGATTAACTAATGAACCTGAATTTTTGGTAGCTTCTATGGCTTTCCATAGGTTGTGTCCTAAAATATCCCAACACTTTTGGAAGAAGAAGGCTTGAAATCCATTGGGACTCGATGATTTATCTATAATTAAACTAAATCAGGCTACATTTATTTCTTCCATTAACAAAGGTTTAGTTAAAGATTTGTTATCCTTATTAGTTATTATTTTAGGAATAGTGCTTTTCGTAATATTTTGGGCTATTAAGTTTGAGCTTTCAAAATTGTTAAGTGTGTTTATGAAGTAGTTAACAAATAAGAGGGTTCTTTTGTTGTATTTGCTACATCATCCTTGATTTTGCTTATTTTGTTGACATTTCTATTATGGATAGTACTATTGTGGAAAAATTTAGTATTATGGTCATCTTCTGAAAGCTAGGTTTCCCATGACTTTTGTTTCCAATAAATTTCTTCTTTTGCTAGTAAGATTTCTTGTTTTGCAAGTAGTTTATTATCTTTGTTAAAATTTTCATTATTCATTCCCTCTTTGATTACTTCATTCAGTTTTTATTTTCCTCTTCATTTTGCAATTTTTCTTTAAATATATTATTAAAATGCATTTTATTCCATTTTAATATGTTTTACTTTAGGATTTTTAGTTTGGATACGAAACAAATAAATTTGGATCCTTCAAAGGTACCTTCTTGCCACCAATCCTCAATATTTTTTATGAAGTTTTTGTCCAAGAACCACATTTTTTTGCACTTAAAAGGATTTATGGATGGTTTGTGTTGTTCTTTGATATCTAATTAAACTGGAAAGTGGTCTGAACCAAGATAAGGTAGGATGGTAGATTGGACTAAATAATTGAACTTGTCGAGATCTCCTTTCAAAATTGTTAGACTAATAAAGTATTATCTTATTAAAAAAATCATATTGATTTAATTATTAAGTCACTTATTATCTCTAGTTTACTTAAGCTAAACTTTGTGCATATAACAATTAATTCTTTTATTAATTATTATCATGCAACTTAGGTTTTACCTTTTAGGGTTTTGATCTCCTTTATAAGGATTGATCTCTTTATAATAATTCATTCATTTTTTATAATAGCAATTTCTCTTTTTCTCATCAAAAATGTCTGGTCTATGGATTTGAGAATTCTAGCCTCCATAGCTTTTGCTTCTCTCTTTCTGTGATAGGTGTTTGCATGCTAATGATTCTTGGGAGCTCTTGGGATGATCCTTCATCAACTTCAACATGGTGTAATAGTCAAGGATCAATTTTTTTACTTCAGATCAATGCACTTTGGCACAGAAACCAATGCATTTCGCTTCTACTTGTTGTTCTAATTTTGCCTAGACCTACTTTCACATTTTTTCTCATATCTTGGGCATAAAGACTCTATTTTTTGCAAATGAGATATCACCAAAAAGATGATTTCGAGTTAGTAGAATTGGTGTAGGTTTTACTAGTAAATTTTCTAGAATGGTACCTATTTTTTTGTCAAAGCAAGGTGTTTTATTTTTCCCTCTGAGACACATATCTTGAGCATCTGACCTTCAAATTGAAAATTCTTTATATTGTTGGAAATGTATGTTTGTACTTTTTCCATTGATGTTGGTTTTTTTTTTCTAGATTCTACTCTAGGCACATTATATTCATTTTTTTTTCTTTTTTGCATTCTAGTGGATATCTTGGTTGTTTCAGGTCTAAGGATCGATTTTGTTGCTTCATATGATTTGTCATCATTTGTACTATCTATTGTATTAATCTTGTCTCTTCTGGTCTATGTAGACATCATTTGTATGCATTCTTGCAAATACACTAAGATAAAGTGCCATATTCCATCTATATTTTTATTTTAGTTATTTTACCTTGTTTTTCCTTCTAATTTGAGTAGTGTAATCTAAGGACATCTACAAATTATTGTATTCTTGAGATTCATTATATCTTGTGTCTTATTACACATGCACTACTCTGATTAAAGTGCCATGGGGGTTGATTTTTTCCTTTGTTTATCATATTCCTTTGTCTAATGAGTGTCCCTTTTATGACATTAGCCTCATGACGTGTCTAAGATTGATCACCTTAGTACACACATATGTATTTTTTTGTGCATCTTGATTGTAGTTCCTTGACATGTAGTTCTTTTGGCCTACTTTTATAATTATCTGTCACCTCACCCTTGTCTACATTTGGGGGGTTTCTTTTGTTGTTTCTTATGCTTCCTTGGTTTGATGTAGTGAGCTATGTATTCAATATTTATTCCTATGTACTAAGTGGATGCAATGGTTGGGTCCCTATGCATTTTGGTGAGATGGAGATCATTCCTACATAAACACTCTTTTTTTTGTTCCTACTATGGATGCAACCTTCTATGTTTGATTGATCAACTCTTTAGGCTTTGGTGTTTTATGTCATTTGTATCTTCAAGTTCACTTGTTTGCCTCGCAATTTGAGTAGTATCTTCTGAGAGAACCTATGTAGATTACAATCTTCTCTACCTAGTTAGGTTATATTTTTAGTGGGAGTTCTTTAGACTAGCAGTTACTTTTGATAATGCTTTGCACCTTCTACGTGGTTCAATGGTGTTCTTCATGATCATCTTTTGTTCCTATCTTCTTCACATTCCTTAGTTTGAAGGCTTCTTCAGTCCTTCACTAGTTCTTTTCAGCATTATTTCCATCTCTTTTTGGAGTAGGGTGTTTGCCATGTGGTTTTCTCTATTTCTCCTCTTTTTAGAGATTTAGGTATGCTTGGGGTACCTCATCAAGCTTTGTTATTGAGACCCAAATTTACTTTCAGTAGTAGTTTCTAGGTTTTTAGCTACTCCCTAAGTTTATCTTAAGGGGGGTGTTAGAGAAATAAGGTATTTTCTTATTAATTAAATCATATTGATTAAATTATTAAGTAACTTATTATCTCTAGTTTACTTCAGCTAAACTTTCGTCATATAATAATTAATTCTATTATTAATTATTGACATGCAACTTAGGTTTTACCTTTTAAGGTTTTGATCTCCTTTATATGGATTGATTTCTTTGTAATAATTCATTCACTTTTAATAATAGAAATTTCTCTTTTTTCTCATCAAGAATGTCTCATCTGTGGATCTAGGAATTCCAACCTCCATATCTTTGCTTCTCTCTTTTTGTGGCAGGTATTTGCATGAAGGTTATTCTTGGGAGCTATGGGGTTGATCCCTCATCAACTTTAACCAAAAGAAATTTATCTAATCTTTTCACTACATGGAAAAAGTTTGATCTTCTATTATTCCAAGTATATAAAAATTATTTCGAGGAATGTCTATTAGGTTATTACTTTCAAACCATTCTTTGAAATTTGTCATAGTCTTTGTTACTATATGTGAGCCTCCAAATTTTTCTTCTAGGCTTAGTAATATATTAAAATCTCCTCCTCAGTAGAAGCTTCCTACTTGGTTGTTTTCCATGAAGGAGCTAATTTCATTTAATAACTCTTTCTTTTCTACTATTGGAATGGGACCATAAACGTTAATTAGTGTAAAGTGAATGTCACTTCTATAGCTTTTGATATTCCTCCCCATCCAGTTGTTGTTAGTGACCAATCTATTGTATTCTATCTTTCCTGGGTCCTAGATTAACCCTATGCCTCCTAAAGCCCTAGTAGAAGCAACTAAATTTTCCTTTTAGAATCCTAATTTCTCACTTAGTTTGTCCCCTCTTCATTACTAAGTTTTGTATCTTGAACTATCACCATGTCTAAATTAAATAATATTAGGTTGTACTTGAGTAAGCACTTCTTATTAGGGACATTTAATCCCCTAACATTCCATGTTGCAATTCTCATTTCTCTATGAAAGGCTCTTCCCCTTCCCAACTTTCAAAACATCTTGGATTTTTTTCTTATCCACTACTTTCCCTATTGCAGATACGAGCTTTGCTAATGATTTCCTTCCTCTTTACTTTTTTTTTTTCAGCATATAGGGACCTTTATCCCTTCTATGTTAGTTGTTATGCCTAGATTATCAATGTGGTCCATTGTATTGCTTGTACTAATTAAAACTAAGTTGTCATCTGCCTCCTCTCTTTCTTCTAATGGTTCTTGCAATTAGAATTTGCTGGTATCTATCTTCTCTTTTTCTTTTTCTCTATTATATTCCTTTTGATTAATATTCATGTGTTCTATAATGTTCTCCTTACTTAGATACTGGGGTTCTAACATTCTGAATTTCTCCCATTGAGGAGTTACCTCTATTTTATTGCTTTTTGTGATGTAATTTTCTTTGTTGTTGAGTGGGTCCTCTAGATTGGCTTCCCTTAGCTTATCTACAAAGGTTTCAACCTCTATAGAAATGAGCTTCTTATTTTGATTCATACTCTACTCTTCCAAGATATTGTTCTTCATACTAGTCTATGTACTATTTATTTCAAATAATTCTTTCCCTTCCATTGGAGTTTACTAGAATTTGTATGATTTCTTTTTAGCCTCTTTTGTTCTTCTCTCAACTATGTTATTTCCCCAAATCTTTGATGTTGCTAGAGGGATTGAGCTACTTTCCATTTCCTGATTAACATCTAATGAGTTCTTTCCTTTCTCAAGGGGAGTTGAATCAGGTCTAATTTATTTATTTTTCTTTGGTTTGAATTGGGAGTGCATGGTTCTACCCTTTTTTCCTCTAGTTGTTCCAAATGGCATTTGATAGTTGATTCCAAGTTGAATGAATATGATGGAGTAAACTCATTTTTTTAAAAAAAAATTTTACTAAGATTCTGTAGAGACATTAATTCCTTGATAGCATTTTTAATTTTGATTTCTCTCATGGCACTTTGTGAGGCAACTATCTTTTGAGTTGTGATTTTTAGCGTGTGATTTACTATTTTGTCCAGTGTTGAGAGAACTTCATATGTATTTTCATAGGCAATTATATTATTTTTTGATGTGCTTTGGATATTTCTTTACTTCACCTTCTCTGTCATTTTTATCTGCTCCTATCTTCCTGGAGCTATTTTCTAATCAAGATTATGTTGCTATATTATCACTTAATTTCTTATGATTTATCTACTCTACTTTGTTATTTGAAACCTTTGTCTGACTGAAAATTGAAATATGTTTTGAGTAAGCTTGATGCCATAGATTTTGTTGGTCATTAATATCATTTTGTGTTAACAAAATTTTGTGGGTTACCTTGCTTTTGGTCGTTAAGTTCTTCCTGATTTCCTCAATGTACAAATTTTCCTGAGTGCAATATTTACATTGTTGTAACTTGATCACTACTTCCTTAATGTTGATAAAGTCTGATAGAGGGATTCCTCCTACTAGTGAGGAGTTTCCAAACACCACTAACTATACTTCTCTATGATCATAATTTGCATATTATTATTGCATTTGTCTTTCAATTCTCTTACCTATGATTTCATTTGGATTTTCTCCTTCTTCTAATTCTTCTTGTCCCTTTCAAACCTCACCTAATTGTTTGTCCTTAGAGATGTTGATTTTTTTTATCTTATCCTTTTCCTTAGAACCTCATAGAATCTCATTTTTATGGTTGGTTTCATATGTTGATAACCTATCTCTTATTGGTTTCATTAAGAAAACCTCTTTAAGCTTTGAGTTTTTCTCAATAGTCTTGAAGTTTCTTTCCCTAATTGGATCCATTTTTAGTATGTTTGTAATATAGTTGATGTAGGATCATCAAGCTCAAATTGTGTGGACCTATGGTTTGTGTGGTTGGGTATGTGTTTAAGGTAGGATACATTTTCCTAAGTGTGCATAGAGTTCGAAGTTATCATCTTGGAGTTAGAGTCATTTTGGTGATTGTTGGTTGTGTGTTCCTGATTTTCTAGTAAAACTTGCAAATTGTTTTCATGAGCTTTGATCTAAGGGAGTTGGTGTGTTTTCACTTGGATTTGGATCATTGGATGGCATGTGGACCTATAACTAAGGGCACGTACTCTTATGTTGTCATATGAGTTAGTGATACATTGTGAACTTGGGGCTTGTCATAAGTATGTAAATATTTCATGTATTTAATGCTTGCTACCATGTTGACTTGTGGCTTGAGGGCATATTTAATATGTGAGTGTTTATTTAATGTAACTTGCTAGTCCAACTTTTTGGAAATATAGATGGAGTAACTGAGAGGGAGGGTGAATCAGTTACCACAAAAACAAATCCACAGATCCCTTAGATGTCTTAATAATACTAGTTACTACTATCACTCGGTAGCTATACAGAAAAATGTTGTAACTCAGTAGATGTATTGTATGCTAACTTATTACTAATCTTTTAAGCATTCATAGTGATTAACATGCAACCATAAAGAAAATAACATGAACACATGAGACACCAGATTTAACATGGAAACACAATATAGGAAAAACCACCAAGTAACTAGCTATTGATTTTCACTCTTCTAAAGTGAGCCCTATTAGGAGTCAACCCTGTTAAAGGTTACAAAACACACTATTAGGTGTGACCTTGTTAAAGGATTTAATCACCCTGCCAGGAGTGGCCTTTCTAGAGGACTTTAAAACAATTCAATGGAACTATCACCTTGTTAGAGGATTTACAAAATGGCTGTTAAACCAACTCTGTTAAGAGATTTAGAAATCACTACTACAATGGTGAGAAAATAACAATGAGATGACCTAAATGAGATGCAACTGAATTTCTAATACAGATCTCTATTCCGCTTCACTAGATCCTCTCTGATCGAATACAACTTTGCTGCTCCTTAAGGATATCTTATCCTTCTTCAAAATTCACTCACACTTTCCTCTTCACACACTCAACACACTTGCATGCTCCTTCATTACACTTTAGAATTCACAACTTGACCTTTTATTCATACCTTACAAATTGTCAAGTTGGCTCATTTACAAGTTACAATTTCCAATAATCATTACATCAGTCGGCTATAAACATTACATGAAACAATTAAAATTTATTTCCAAAAATAATGAAAATCCTGCATTAGTTGACCCAGTTCAATAAACACTACTCCAAAACTAATTTCCAGTGTTAACCAACTAAAGCTTGGTGAACACTGCAAACTCTACAAAATCCTTTGGAGACCGAGTGAACTTGGTAAGCACCAACTTTCTTTGCTAACATTGTGAGCTTGGTTACCATTGGGGTAAAAGCACAAACCTGTGTCACCTTTTATAAAGAAACGTGATATCAAAATGTGATAGTTCAACATTAATGACAAAAAAATTGGTATTTGTGTTTAAAATATGAAGATGATGTAAACTAATGAAATGTGTACAATTGTATGAATTTTATGCCTATAATTTTTATAATTTTTTTGACTAAGAATTTATTCATTTTATTTTATGTTGAAGTCCCTTTTTTAACTATAAAAAATATAGTATGTAGTTCCCATCAAACAAGTATGTGAAAATCATCTTTTTTTGTTCTGATTTGAAAATATTTTATAGATGACATGTATAGCTAGTGAACAAAAAAAGAAATAATTATTTTTGATGTATATTTTCTTTGTTATAAGTACTCAAGTTCGACCTTGTCAGAATCCAACAGTTTTTTCCTCCCGTCAAAACTTCCCTATCAAATCTATACCTTCTTGAAAAAAAATTACATATTCATGAAGAGGATTCTCTCCTCTAGTGATAAATATAATTTTTTAATTTTTTTGATATGATTTACTATTTTTTTCCATTTTTTGAGAGAGCATCTTTTGAAATGTTGAAATATCGACTTATAATATTTTGAGATTATAACATATTATAACTAATCAAAACACTCAAAAATTTATATAATGATAATATTGAATCTGAGATCTATAAAAGGGTATTTTTAGTTTTTGAAAAAAAATGAGTTTTGATAGAGAAATGAGATTTGACCAAAACAGGTTTTTGTATCACAAACGGTGACACAAATCTGTGCTTTTACCCATTGACTTCTACCACAGAATCCTTCAATGTCCAAGTGAGCTTGGTAGAAACTGTTTCCATAGAGTAATTTTTTAGGAATGCTCAGTAGACTCTGGAATTTGCTTTGCTGACCAACTAAGCTTGATAGACTCTATCTGCTAACTGATATGACATTTGTGTAACATCAAAAACAACACACAATTGAACAATTGTATCCAACAATCTCCCTCTTTGGCATTGATGGCAACACAACATGTCATAGCAGATGAAATTTGAAAACAAGTCTTTTTCCTGACAAAACATTTCTCCCTCTTAGATACAAACTTCTCTAATGCAGTAATCTCCCTCCGTGAAGGAATTACATAACTTCTTTTCAAACAACAAACTCTCCATAAACAAATTCAAATTTCAAAAACATATGACAGTACACTCTCCCTCTTTGACAACACATGCCAAAGACAACACATACCAAATGAGTAACAATGTACCTTAAGTACTGATTCATATGCAATGTTTCCATGACTATGTTGCATCAACTGATAGATCTTCAAATTGGTTCCTGTTGATGCATCACTAAAACTTCATTTTAGTGAGCTTCAGATAGGGGAATGACCCCTAGCTTACCTCTTAGATACAAGAATGCATCCTTAGGTAATGGCTTGGTGAATATGTCAGCAATCTGTTCCTTTGTATGGACATATTCCAATCTGATCTCCTTATCCTGCACCAATTCTCTAACAAAGTGATACTTTATTGCAATGTGCTTGGTTTTGGAATGCATCACTGGATTTTTAGATATGTTGATTGCACTTGTATTGTCATAAAACATAACAATTGGTTCTTTGATTTCAACTTTCATGCCTTCCAACAACTATTTGAACCAAACAATATTAGAACAGTTCACTACTACTACAACATACTATGCTTCTGTTGTAGATTGGGATGTACAATTTTGCTTTTTACTTGTCCAAGAAAGAATGCTCCACCACTTGTACTCTTTTTTTCATCAATGTTTCCTGCCCAATCAGCATCAATAAACAGTTTCAAGTCCAAATTTGTACTACAATCCATAATCTTCAGTGCCTTTCAAGTATCTCAAGATCCTTTTAATTGCCATCATGTGATTTTCTCTCGGTTTTCCTGAAAATCTTGCTACAATACCAACTTCAAGAGAAATATCAAGCCTTAAATGAACTACATACTACAATTTTCCAATCATTGATCTATATAAGATCTAATCTTCCTCTTTTGATTCATCATCCTTAGTAGGCTTTAGTCTAGTACACATAGGAGTTCCAACTGGTTTGCAATCTTCCATACCAAACTTTTTTAGTATCTCCTTGATGTATTTAGATTGAGTGATGTAGACACCATTCTTGCTCTATTGAATTTGAAGACCAACAACGAATTTAATCTCACCAAACATTGACATCTCAAATTCCTTGCTCTGAAAATTCTTTGCATAAATCATCAATCCCTATAAACAATGTTTCATCCACAAATATTTATACCAAAACAATATTGTTATCTAGTCCTTCCTTGATGTACAAGCTATTATTATCATTAGTTCTCTAAAAACCAATCTGAATAAGATAGTTATGCAATCTTTCATACCATGCTCTAGGGGCTTGTTTTAAACCATACAATGCTATGTGTAATTTGTTGACCATGTCCTTCTTGTCTGGATCAACAAAACTTTCAGGTTTCTCAATGTAGACTTCTTCATCTAGAATACCATTGAGAAATGTTGATTTGACATCCATCTGATATACCTTAAATCCTTTGTATGTAGCATATGCAAGTAAGGTCCTGACACCTTCTAGTCTTGTAACAGGAGCAAAAGTCTCTCCATAGTGTATTCCTGCTTCTTGAGAGTAGCCTTTACATACTAGTCTAGCTTTGTTCCTTGATATCTTACCATCTTCATTCAACTTATTTCTGAATACCCACTTAGTTCCAATCACATTTTTATCTTTAGGCCTGGATACAAGAGTCCATGTTTTGTTCTTCTCTATTTTCTCTATCTCTTCATTCATAGCCTTAATCCAACTTTCATTTTCCAGTGCATCTTTGACATTTCTAGGTTCAAAACCAACAAGTAAACAAGTACCTTTTAGCTCACTTCTTGTCATAGTACCTTCATATTTGTCTCCAATAATCTGATCCGATGCATGATGTCTTCTGACATACTTGGCTAATACAAGTTCCTTGTCTTTTGACTAAGTTCCACTATCTTCATTTTGAATTTCAATTCCTGGCTCTGGTTGATGTATCTATTGCTTGGGTCCTTTAAACTCGATAGGCACTAGCTCAGTAGCATCTGAATGTGACTCAGGTTCTTGCAACTCGGTTTGAACTTCTTGCAACTTGGTAACTAAAGACTTGGGAGTAGAAGTTTCCTAATTGACAGATGTATCTAGCACTGTATCAAGTTAAGTGAAAGAAAATCTCTTGTAATCTTCTAGTTCCTTTTTTCTTTCTTCTTCAATCCTTTTTGCAAACTCATCAACTTTCACATGTGCACTTTCTATGACTTTGTGAGTAGACAAATTCAAACATCTATATGCCTTACTCTCGCAAGAATATCCCAAAATATACCTTCATCACCCTTCACATCAAATTTTCCTTTTCTAGATTCTTTCAAGATGTAAAATTTACTTCCAAATACTTTTAGGTAACTTACATTGGGTTTATAGCCATACCATAACTCATAAGGGGTTTTGAATGAGTCATTCTTCAACTATACTCGATTCAAGGTATGAATTGCAGTGTTGATAGCTTCCTTCCAGTATTTGATAGCAATGTTCTTTTCAATCATTAAAGTTCCTGCACAATCCATGATAGATTTGTTCCTCCTTTTAGCTATTTCATTTTGCTTAAAAGTTCCAAGAGTTGATACCTATCTTTTGATTCCTCTTTCAATGAAAAAGTTGTTGAATTCATGGGAGGTGAATTCACCGCCTTTGTTTGACCTCAAGCATTTTAGTATTTTCCCAGTTTCCTTTTCTACGTTGGCCAAATACCATTTGAACTTCTCAAATTCTTCTGACTTCTCTCTCAGATACATGACATACATCATTCTAGAGTAGTCATTAGCAAAAATAATGAAAAACTTTTCTCCAGTATAGCTCTCAATTCCATTAGGTCCACACAAATCAGTATGCACAATTTCCAAAATTTCTTAAGACTAATAGTTTTTACTTTCAAAGCTAGTATTTTCCATCTTACCAATCTGACAATTCTTGCATAGACCAACATCAGGTTTCTTTATACTAGGAATGCCTCTTACTTTCCTAAATTTGTTTATTTTCACCAGGTTATCAAAATTCACATGACATAACCTTTTGTGCCATAACCAACTTTCTTCAATTTGAGAAATAAAACATGAACATTCACCAAGTTCAAGATAGAACAAGTTACCTTTTGTTTGAATGCTTGATCCAATCAACTTCTTTTTGTCATCTAGTAGTCTTGCCTTTCCATGCATGAATTTCACCTGGAATCAACTATTGATTAGTTGTGCCACACTCAATAGGTTATGTTTTAGTCCTTCAACCCAATAGGAATTATCACATACAAGCTCTTTGGTTAGTGAGATTCTTCCTCTTCCTTTTATGCAACAAGGTTCATTATTACCAAACCTCACACTACCACCATCATAATCTTCAAATTGTTCAAACTTTGCTTTATCACCAGTCATATGATGAGAACAACCATTGTCTATGATCCATGTATCACTTTTGCTTACATGAGAGATAAGTTCCATCTTATCTTCCTCATCACTATCAGATTCATCTTTCACAACAATGCAAACAATTTCATCTTCACTATTATCATAATCCTTAGCCATAAAACATGTTTTCTTACCTTTGTCCTTGAATAATTTGAAATCTTTCTTGCCATTACACTTATGACCTTTTTTCTCATCCTTGTTTTGCTTGTTTGGGCACGTAGTAGCAATATGACCAATTTCCTCGCATGAAAAATAGATTAAAGGAACTTTACCTTTGTATTTTCCTTTGCCTCTAGAATATTTCCTTACAAGCAGAGCTTCAACCACCTCAAGATCATTGTCAGAACTTTGTTCTGATTCTTCCTCACTTTCTGACTAAAAATCCTTTATCTTCTTGCCCTTTTCTTTGAGTGAAAGCTTGGCTTCAAATGCTAATTCAATGTTCTTGGAAGCTGGAACATAGTTGTCATAGTTATCTAGCTCAAATGCAGTCAATCTTCCTACTATAGCCTCTAAATTTATCTTATGATTTGCTTCACATCTTCTTTCCTAAATTGCAGAAACTCTAATTGCATAAATGGGAAGTAATGTTCTAAGAACTTTACTTACAACTATTTCTTCTTTGATATCTCCTCCAGAAGCCTTGATTGCACTGACACTTGCTTTGACTCTTTCAACATACTTGGCAATGTTTTCATCCTCTCTCATCCTTATCTGATCAAATTATCCTGTTAGAATTTTTACTTTGTTTCTCCTCACATTGTCATCACCTCCATAGATATCTTTCAGCTTGTTCCACATAGCAAAGGCAATTTTGCAGTCCTTGATATCATCAAATTCTTCATTGCTTAGGGCAGATGCAATGTCTATCATCATGGTGTTATGAGTCTTCTTCTCAGCAATGTCATTAAAAGATAATGTACCAAAAGGAGTTACATAATCTTCATCAAGATATTTCAATCATGTATCTCCAATGGAAGCCAAATGGAGTCTCATCAGACCTTGCCATGCTGAAAAGTTATCCTTGTTAAGCCTTGGAATTTCCCTTTTGTAAGACATCCTGATCTTTAGCTTAGATCCTTGAAATCCTTCCTACAAGCACCAAAAGATCTTATACCAATTTTTGGAAATATAGATTGAGTAACTGAGAAGGGGGGTGAATTAGTTATCACAAAAACAAATCCATAGATCCCTTAGATGTCTTAATAAAACTAGTTACTAATGTCACTCGATTAATATACAGAAAAATGTTGTAACTTGGTAGATGTATTGTATGTTAACTTATTACTGATCTTTTAAGCATTCATAGTGATTAACATGCAACCATAAAAAAAATAACATGAACACAAGACACCAAATTTAACGTGGAAACCCAATATGGGAAAAACCACCAAGTAACTAACTACTAATTTTCACTCTTCTGAAGTGAGCCCTGTTAGGAGCCAACCCTATTAAAGGTTACAAAACACACTATTAGGTGTGACCTTGTTAAAGGATTTAATTACCCTGCTAGGAGTGGCCTTGCTAGAGGCCTTTAAAACAATTCAATAGAACTGTCACCTTGTTAGAGGATTTACAAAATGGTTGTTAAACCAACACTCTTAAGAGATTTAGAAATCACTACTACAATGGTGAGAAAGTAATAATGAGGTGACCTAAATGAGATGCAACTAAATTGTTGATACTAATCTCTATTCTACTTTACTAGATCCTCTCTGATTGAATACAACTTTGTTGCTTCTCAAGGATATCTGATCCTTCTTCAAAATTCGCTCACACTTTTCTCTTCATACACTCAACACACTTGCATGCTCATTCATTACACTTTAGAATTCACAACTTGACCTTGTATTTATATCTTACAAATTGTCAAGTCAACTCATTTACAAGTTACAATTACCAATAATCATTACATCAATTTGCTATAAAAATTACATACAATTAAACTTTCTTTCCCAAAACAATGAAAATCCTTCACTGGCCAACCCTGCTTGATAAACATTGCTCCAAAATTGATTTCCAGTGTTAACCAACTAAAGCTTGGTGAATATTATGAACTCTACAAGATCCTTTGGAGACCAAGTGGACTTGGTAAGCACTTACTTTCTTTGCTAACCTTGTGAGTTCAGTTACCATTGATTTCTGCCATAGAATCCTTCAATGCCCGAGTGAGCTCGGTGGAAACTATTTCCATAGAGTAATTTTTAAGAACACTCAGTAGACTCTAGAATTTGCTTTGCTGACCAACTGAGCTCGATAGACTTTGTCTACTAACTGATATGACATGTGTGTAACATCAAAGACAACACACAATTGTATCCAACACAACTTGTGGCTTGGTTTAGTATAAGTAGAGGGTCTTTTCTTATTTAGATTCATAATTCAATATGAGGAAGATGGAGTAGCTAGGAGGAGCGAAGTTGAGTAAAGCTACTAGCAAGTGTGGGCTTTGGGAAACAAGAAGCTTTCTTGGTGGCTTGCGAGAACAAGTTTAGATTCTTCTTGGAGTTTTCTACTAGATTGTGATATGGGCTAACTAGAGTTGGAATTTTGCAAGGTCTTGTAGAATTGCTATTGTAATTGCTTGTGTATTTGGTCATAACCCAGAAGTCCTTACAACCAAACATGTTGAATGTGAATATTAAAATTCCATTATGCAAATTTGTGTTGTTGTAGAACTAAATATATGTGTTATTGTTAGTATTTTTTGTGTGGTTATTTGTTGAGGGCTAGGACATCTCCTTTGGGGATTCTCCTGCCTTGTACTGCATCAAGTGGTATCAGAGTTGGAGCTTGAGCTTGTGGATAAAAGTTTGATCTTGTGGAGAAAAGTTTGACATTGTGGTGGATTGTTCTTTCTGGAGTCCTAGATATCTTGGTTGTGAGGTGGCAGGTCATACTTCCAACTTATAATTGTAGAGGACTTGCAGATGGATCGTGATATGGAGAGATGGTTGTGAAGATGGCAGGTTGATCTTGTTAAGTGAACGTTGGATCTAGTTGTACATTTATTGTAGAGGGTTTGAGAAGATCTTGGAAGATGCCTATGAGAAGATTAGACCCTGGGATGATTGTAAATCTTCATAATGTGATAGAGACAAAGATAATAGAGGCATTTTCTTGTGTGGATGTTTCTTTGTCTAAATGAGTTAAAGATAAGGAGAAGAAAGTTTTATGCTTCTAGAGTCAGATTTTATCGATTAGAAAGATAGTTGTCAAGTTGGTTAATAAGATTATTCAAAGGAGAAGACACTTTTTTTCTAGGGAAGAGGTAAAGGATGACTTCATTAAAGCTGAAGAGGTATGTGTGGTTGGTTTTGTTGATCAATTTGTCAAACTTGATATGAAACTTGCAAAGAAAATTATGGTTGTTGTTGAGATACCTGAGCTTACCCAAGAGGTTCCTAACCTTGTCAAGATTGGAAAGGAGAATTTGTTTTCATTATTAATTGGTTGTGTGTGACATGGAATTGTAGAGCATCTTGTTGTGAGCAATGCAATTGTTGATTATGAGAATTTACATATGGTTGTTGATATGGACCTAAATTCATATATTGTTGCTTATATGGTTGAGGACTTTATTATTGCTATTGATGTGGAGTTGGATATTGTTGGTGTAAATTTTGATGATAAACAAATTTATAGATCCCTGGATATCCTGCATGCAAATAACCTATTACAAGGAAGAAAGAAAGACAGAGAGAGAAGGGTTTGCTCCATAAACAAGAAGATTGAATTTTCTTGTGCAAAATAGAATGAATGAATTTATAACCGATCAATCCTTATGAAGGAGATCAAAACCCTAAAAGTGAAATGCTAAGAAGTAAATGACATTTAATAATTACCAATTAATTATTAAATGGAAATGCAGGGTGCATAAAGTGAAATCTTAAGAAGGGGGTCATTGTAATTTAATAAATGAAACTAAATTAACCTTTTACTCTAACAACCCCCCTTGAGCAACAATGTAGATACAAAAAATACAAAGAAACTACAATGCTAAAAGCAAACTTGGGTCCCAACAACAAGGCTTGATGAGGTACCCAATCACAATCAAATCTCTACGAAACATGGAAATAGAGAAAACTTAGTGGGAAAGACCCTACTCCAAAAAGAGATAGAAAAGGATACACAAATGAAACATCTCAAGAGAATCTCTCAAGACCATAAGTACAATGAAACCCCCATGATAGAAGATTGAGACTCCATAGCCCCCCCATAATGGAAAAATTCCTATGTCGATGAATATACCAATTTGGCTCCAATCTAAAGGAAACAAAGGTAGTGGACAAGGATGATAAAACCCATGTATATAAGATGCAGTTGGAAGTCCTAGTTGATGCTCAAAGGAGAAGGCATGAGAATCCTGAAATGGAATCTCCAATGGAGGTGGGATAACAGGTGGGTTGAATCTGTCATCTGAGAGGAGATGTGTGTCCTTCGATATATCCTCAATAATTGTAATAGGTGGCTCATTGACTGGAGTTGCAATAGTAGGCAATGTTGAAGAGTAATCAAATGTAAGAGATGGAATCTTAACAAGATTTGGAGGTGTAGAAGTCACAACACTAGTCTTAGAAACAACACATAATTTTAAGTGACCTAACTTCACCTTAATAATATCTCATGAAGAAGGAGAGTGAGTCTTTGATAGTGGAGATGATGGACCAAAATGTGAGAAGGAATATAGGCAAGTGTATCATCTTAAAATGAAAGCACTTCCATGTTATTTAGCTCTTGTTAGGGGGTGTTTTGGGCCTTCATCAAGTTGTCCCCTTTTTTTTGCCCCCTTATCATCTTTTGTGCATGTTTAGGGCTCTATTTGGACCTCCCCATGCACTATTTTCCCCTTGTGGCTCATTTTCTAGGGGTCCTAAACCCTTAGATCAAGGTTGACCTTGACCTTGACCTAGTTCAAGGATGACCTTGACCCTAACCTAGGTCAAAGTTGACCTCAACCTTCACCTAGGTACCCCTTTTTCATCAAAAATTTTGTTGGATGTGAGGTAAAGTTCAAAAGTTTATTTTTCTTCTTTCAGGTTGGCTACTTCAGGCTTTAGAACAATAAACCCTTAAATTGCATTTAATCTAGGTCCATTTCTAGGGGTTAAGGCTTAATTGGAATTTAATTCTCCTATGTCAACCTCTCTAGACGTTTGTGCCTAGACTAGTATAAAAGGAAGCCTTTGTCTCTCATTTTGACATTCATTTTTCATGAGGAGATATCTACTTGTCATGATCAAGCATCCACCTTCCATTGAATTCAAGAAAGAAAATCAAGCGAGAAAGAAATCACCTATTCAATCATTTAAGTTCTCCATTGAAGCTCAAGGATTCAAGCATTCAAGCCTTTGAAGGGATTTGGTTCAAGAATTCAAGATTCATCATTCAAACCCTAGATCTATCCATCATGGTGGTGTGATCTTCCTTCAAGATCCTTTGTTCATCTTCAAGATCTATTCATTCTTCCTCAAGGTGGATTTCAAGCATACAATCATAGAGGTTTTGATTTATATTTATGGTTTCGATTTACATTATTAAGTCCAAGCTTTCATATCAATATACTTGTTCACATTTCAAATACAATTGCATATCTATTGAATATCATAGCCTCATTGTTAGATTTATTTCTACTACTTGCTAGCATTCTCTATTTCAAATCCATTATTAAATTTGATTCTAAATCTAGGTTTGACCAAGGAAAACACCTCATCCAAACAAAAAAACCCTTTTCCTTGTAGGAGCAAGTGTAGGATAGTGAATATCAGTGCTGATTTGAGTACCCTTTTCGATGAACTTTTTGGATTTGTGAACATAATTTCCATCAGAGCAGTGTAGGTCAAAGTAAGAAATAAAGGGGTAAGATCTTACCTTAGCTTTGGCTCAAGGTTGACTTGGCTCAGAAAAGAAAAATTTTTATGGGTTTTGTAGATCTCACAGTTTCAGTTCAAGATCACAAAAATCAACAGTTTTTGAGACTGTTTGTAGGGTTTTTAGTAGATTCTTTTTCAGAGGTAAGTACTTTCATTTCTTCATTTCAATATTAGCATTTTCATATTTACATTCCATCTCCTTAGAATTCATATGTATGTATAAAAATAAGGGTTTAGGGTCTTGTTCATGTGCATTATTCTAAATCATATTCAACCATATTTTAATATCTTATAGCGGGAAGAGTGATCAACAATCCTTGTAGAAACAATAGTAGTTGTCTCACTATCTTTGATATGCACTGAATTCTGTGCAAAATTAATTGTCTTCCCTATCCCACTGTGTGTAATATGATAGATAGAGAGAAGGTTAAAGGAAAAAGATGGAACACAAAGTACATCATGAAATGTACCATCATCAATGTCAATAGAACATTTCCCATGTATAGTCATAACAATGTTGTTCCCCATCAAAATGTGCGGAGTAGGAGAAGCCTCAAAATAAGAGAACAAATTATGAGAAAATGGCATATGGTGCAAACCACCTGAATCTAGTAACCATCTAGAAGAGGGTGGAGTAGTAGTTGCACATCATGCATGACCCTTTCCTATATCTTTACCATCTGACTGAAATGATGATGATGAAGATGATATGTAAAAAGTAGAAGGAATATCAATGTTTCTCTTCTAAAGGAGAATAGTCAAATCTAAAACATGTTCGACATAGTCACATAATTTCTTCTCGTAGTAATATGACTCATCATGATTAAGCTTATTACAATAAGCACACTTTGGTCTATCTGATTTTGGTTTACCCCCCTTAGGGGTAGGTGGCCCTGATGAATTGTGAGTACTAGAATCAATCTGAGACTCTATAGAATGAGATTTTTGTGTCTTCTCCTTTGTCCCTGAAGATGGCCAAGCTACCAATGCATTAATCTGTGAGCCTATGAGAGAATCTAACTAAGACAACTTAGCCTGCTCTCGAGTCAAACAATCACAAGAAACCTCAAAGGATGACGTCGTAAATCTATTACCCAAAGCATTTTTGGTGGAATAGAAGGTAGAAACAAAAATATATAAGTTTCCATGAAGCTTAGAAAGAATCAGATCAATGCACTTAGTGTCAATCTTGGCTTTCCCACAACCCTGTAATAAAGATCTTTGTTGATTGAACTTCATCAAGAAGTCCTCAATGGAAGAAAAAGAATATGGTATGAGAGAGGTAAGCTCTACCTTAATCTGAAGTGCCCTAAACTCATTCATTGTACCAAACAAGCTTTCAAGCTTGGTACACATAGCTAGTGGGGTATTGCACCCATCAAGATGAAATTGTAGACTATCAAATACTTGTAAAGAAATCAACCTCATTGCCTCATCCATCTTGTTCCTATGCTACAAAGTCTAATATTCACTCTGAAATACTAGCTGCATTGTATATAAACAAGACCACAACCCTTTTGACCGGAGAAGACATATCATCAAGGTCTTCCATGTGTGATAGTTATGAGGGGTTGGAAGTTATAGACAAGAAGATATCTTGACCATTATTTTAGAAGGTGTTGGATTTTTTTTTTAAAACATTCTAGTTTACTGATGTAAATAACAGAAACAATAATATAAAATAGCCCCAGTAATACAAAAAACTGAACCCCAGCTACTAGAAGAATGCGTAAATAGGAAGAGAGAGAAAAAGGTTAAGTTTTAGTATAAAATATACCTTTGAGAAATACTAATGAAAATAGTAGAGAATCTAGATAGGGCTTGAGAAGAGCTTTCCAGTGCTTTTTTGAGATTGAAAAACTGGAGCTATAGCAAACAAGTTATGCCCCATGAAAGATTGAAGACATCATCATACTTCAAGCAAAAAAATGGTATCAAACTTGAAAAAATGCCAAAAAATACTCACACCATTTTCTCCCTCTTTGAATCTTCTTTTTGACACTTCTTTTGGATCGAAAAATACCCCCGTATGCTCAAGATATTGCCAAAAAATTGACAAGGCCCCTGGAATGAGAAAAAAATTTGCAAAGCCTTTAAAAAATTGAAGAGGGGCTTAATAAATGGCCCTCAGCCCCACACATGATTGTGAGCTAGGTAGGGAGGCACTGAGCGGCTCGACAATAGAGTAGAGGTGGCGGTGGTTACAAGAGTGGAGCAATGGCAGTAGTGGGAGTGGAGCGACAATCAATGAAGAAAAGACTGTAGCAATTTGGATGATCACTAGCGGTTTTGGTAACCACTGGTAATTTTTTTAATTGGTTGTGGGCCAAAAAGGCCAAAAATGCAAAAACAAAAACAAAAAAATTTGCAATTCTTAGTCTCATTTTGTGTGCCAAAGGTTGTATGACCTTGGCATGCAATTTTTTTTGCCTCCTAGGTCAATATTGTCCAAAATCGATAAACTTTATATGAAAATAGGGGTTTTTATGCCTTCTGAATCCAACCATGAGATTTGTTTGGCCTCAAAGTGCTCCAAAAATTAGAGACCCCCCTATTTTAATAGAAAATACTTGAAAAATACCAGATCTATTTTGTCAAACCCTCATTCTTCTTTTTTCTTCAAACAACAGTAGGTAATCCCAGGCAAGGCTCTGGTACCATGTAGAATTTGATAATGAACAAATTCAGAAATTCCTAGATATGCTACATGCAAATAACATGTTACAAGGAAGAAAGAAAGACAGATAGAGAAGGGTCTGCTTGATAAACAAGAAGATTGAATTTTCTTGTGCAAAACAAAATGAATGAATTTACAACCAATCAATCCTTATGAAGGAGATCAAAACTCTAAATGAGAAACCCTAATAGGTAAATGAAATTTAATAATTACTAATTAATTATCAAATGGAAATAAAAGGTGCATAAAGTGAAATCTTAAGAAGGGAGTAGAGGTAATTTAATATCTGAAATTAAATTAACCTTCTATTCTAATAGCTGGTGTGGATTCACTAGTTGCTGATGGGGGTGAGGATCTACACAATACTGCTGATTTGGATCTATATATTCCTGATGTGGATCTGCTTATGGTTGACAAGGATGAGGATTTACATGTTGCTCTTATCATGGATTTGAGCTTACATGTTGTTGATTTGGTTTTGGGGTTAGATGATGTGGCTAATATGGATTTCATGTTGGAGGATGTTGTTGTTGTTGGTTGTGATCAGTTGCAGGAATTGGAGGTAAAGCATTATGTTCAGTTTGTTCCTGGGAGTGAACATGTTGATTAGGCTACTGAGATTCATTTGATTGTAATGTTTGGATGGATGAAGCAGAGATGGTTGATGTGCAAATTTTTTCTTGTGTCTGTGATGAATTGGAAGCCTTTGGTGAAGATGAATTTGGTTGTAGAAATTACTTTGACATCAAAGTATGGGGTGAACCGACAATAATGGGTTCCACTTTAGTGGGATGAAGATTTTTTTTTTTTTTTTGTAAAATGTGAAAATTGCATACACCATACGTTTGCGCAAACATAGTAAATATGTTTGCAACAAATAGATTTTACAAAAGTGTTCGCACAAACATATTCACCATAAATTAGGAATGTTTGCCCGAACATTTGTAATTAATGTGTTTGCGCAAACATGCCAAATGCTGAATTTTGGCTTTAAAATGCCATTTTTTACCATGGACTGTTCATTTTAACGATGTTGAATATTTGAGCCAAAGGTTGGAGTGAACGTGTCCTATTGGTTAGCGTCCCCCATCATTCTCCTTTAGATTCTTGTCTTTGCACTATTTTAGGTATGTCTATATATTTTATTTGAATTTTTTTTTACGTTTTTTATGTTTTCAAAGCAATTTTAATGTTAATTTAATATTTTTATTGTTCATTTATGTTAAACTTAATTATATTAATTTAACATTTATAATTTTTTTGTATATGTTAGTTATATGTTAGATAAATAATAATATAACATTACAAAACAAATTTAGAAAAAAATAGTGTTAAATTGGTTAAATATTAGAAAAATAATAGTTTAGAATATTAGAAAAATATTAGAAAATATTTTAAAATGTTAATTTAGATTATCAAAACATTAGAAAAAACATTACAGTCAAATAATAGTTTTTATTAGAAAAACGTTAGAAAAAATATTACATTTAAATATTAGAAAACTATTAGAATTTTTATTTATTTTTAAATAGTTTAGAAAATATTAGAAAACTATGAGAAAATATTACGATTTAAACATTAGAAAATATTTTTAAAAGCGTTAGTCTTGAAAATTAGAAAATATTAAAAAAATAATAGTTTAGAAAATAAAATTTAGAAAAATATTAGTTTTATAAAAAAAAAATAGTTTAATTATAAACAATTTTTTTAGAAAAATATTAGTTTTATTAGAAAAGCATTACATTTTTAAATATTAGAAAAACATTAGAAAATATATTTAAAAATATTAGTTTGAAAAATATTAGAAAACTATGAGAAAATATTAGAAAAAATATTAGAAACATATTAGAAACATATTAGCAAATATTGAAAAATATTTTTAAAAATATTAGTCTTGAAAATTAGAAAATATTAGAAAAACATTATAACAGAGTAGAATTATTAGGAAAACAAATTATTAAGTGAAATATTTAAAAAAAAAGTTAATTTCTTGTACAATATTAGAAAAATAAATTAGTAAATTAAACATTAGAAAATATTAGGAAAAAATATTTTATATTAGAAAAACATTATAAAATATTTGAAAAAAGCATTAAACTTGAATTATTAGAAAAATATTAGGAAAAAAAAACAAATTAGTGTAGAAAATAAAAAAATATTAGAACGAGGTGTGTGTGTATTATTATATATTATTATATATGTGTACATCTCTCAAATGTTATTTCATAGATGTATATGTACATATGTTCATGTTGCATGTGCATGCATGTTTTCAATATTCATATTTTTATTAATGTTTATGTACATGTTATTGATCTTTTAATGTCTTAATCTTTTATGTTTATGTATGTGTTATTCATGTTTCTGTATATGTTATTCATCTTAATGCCTTATTCATGTTTTCAATATTCATGTTTATGTATATGTTATTAATCTTAATGCCTTAATCTAAGTGTAATTAACTATATTTAATGACATGTCTTAAGGGGAGATCCTAAATTATACATATATAAGAATGTAGATTAATGCATAGGTAAGAATATAACATACATGTACATAAGTTCACATATAAAGAGTATGACGTAAAGAATACATGTTACAACATTTAATTAATAAAAGTTAATACATATAAGAACATAAAGATTACATACAAATGTAAAGAATGTATCATATATAAGAACATAAAGATTATATACATAAATACATAACAACATTAACAATCATAAGAAAACATAAACAATGTCTCCATAACCCTAAAACTAACTATAACCCTAAAAGATAACACTAACATAACCCTAATCCTAACTCTAACTCTAACCCTAATTTCTAATCCTAACTTGAAAACTCTAACCCTAACTCAAGTGAAAACTCTTTAACCCTACAGTTCTGTAACTGAAACAAGGTAATGTACAACCCTAGACCTATCTAACCATAACCCCAATCTAATCCAAACTAAATTTAATCGAAACCCTCAGATCTAACAGAAACCCTTTAATCTTTAAATGAAGGTTCCCTATATATATCTAAATCAAACCCTAAAATAGATAACTCAAACCCTAATCTAGAAGGTTAAATTGTAATATCAAGGCAAGTGTTACTGTAATATCAAGGCAAATGTCAGACATGTGCAGCTATATAAATTTTGATTAACAAACTCCAAGTCAATAGGACCAATAGGACTAATTGTATAACAAGACAATCCTACATATTTACACTTTCTTAAGACCAATTATATACATCCACACTAGCAGAGAAAACAAAGAGTGGTACCTAGATATTTCTATTAAATATGTTAACAAAGAGAAGGAAGATATTATACAAGAAGAATGCAAGGTTCACAACATTGTCTGTCCATTTTAATTCTTTTGTAGACCTAACTTAGTCATCACCCATGGCTTTGAATGATCTAATTGTAAAGTTACCAGTGTTATGTTGCCCCTAGAAAAATAGTAGTCAAAATGGAGTATGCATGAGTTGTATTTGATATACCTGATCATTCACCAAAGACCATAATTCACAATTTCTTATTGCAAGTTTCTTCAATCCTCAACTAGATTCAATAAGCATGCTTTGATACCAAACAAGAGAGCTATAGAAATGTTTTGAATTGCACTTCTTAGAAAATTATAAAAACATATTACTTAAATAGAATGAGATGAACCCTTTATATTTCTTATACAATCAGTAATCAAACTACAAAATAGGAAAACTATATATATTTTAGAATAACTACTCCAAATATTTGATCTAGGGGATAAAATAAGATCTAATATCCTTAGATCATTGTTGTTTTATATGTATTTTAAATGATGGATTATGGACCAATGTGAATAATAATTAATTTTGTTTAGACTAAATTTAGAAGGATGACCAAATTCAAGTTATGAAAATTACAAACATTTAGTCCCCCAAGATTTTGGGAGTGTATAATTTCTCCTAGTTAGTAAGAAATAACCTCATCTCATCTTTAACTCCTAGCCAAAGGAATATCCTTTTTATTCCCTCAAGCTTGTTGAACCACACAACAAGTATATATGTAAGAGATACATGATATATATATATATATATATATATATATATATATATATATATATATATATATATATATATATATATATATATATAGAGAGAGAGAGAGAGAGAGAGAGAGAGAGAGATATAATTTTAATTAACCTTATGAGTATTTTGAGTTACTTGCATTACTAAGAAGATACCATTTCCAGGCTTATAAAAGGCTAGAACAAATAAAATTTTCCACTTTACCAATAAAAAAGGGCATACCTAGATAACAAGAAGTCCAAGATTGGAAATGTGGCTATGCTTTCCTAAAATGTTAGCATTGATTATTAGAGGCTCTAAGAACTATTAGACCCCATTTTGGTGATTTTGAGGTGTAGATGTCTTTAATGTGTGTTTCTTGAATATATCTTTTGATTTCACTCCCTTCTTTTTATAACAATGCCAAGACTTGGCTAACTAGGTCTACATTTAGGTAATATTTGAACCCAATGTGAGGGATCTTCTTCCCAGTCTTTATATCATGTTGACAATATTGAATCCAAAATTTATATAAAAGGGGTTTTCCTCCTTTCACTTTCCATAACATGAAATCAATAGATGAATAAATTTAAATCTTCCATGACTTTTTCAAGTTTTTGTGTAATTGAAGACTTGCACTCAACATTTGAAGGAAAACACCAAGTCTTCATTTTTTTAAGATCCATTCAAAATATAGAAATATTCTACATCTGATGTACATTTTTCTTCATACATGATTAACAATTAGAATAATTCTCAAGAAATAAAGAAGATCCAAATTTATCCATTCTTCTTATCTCTTCTTTTCCATTGATGACCATAAAGAACACCAATATTCTAGATCTAAGATTGGAAAGTGTATATATAAACATGCATTTAAAAAGTAATCCTCGATTCAAAAATACATTTCAAGCACATGTATTCAACCATACTTATGGATTCTATTTATTTCTTCATCCATCCATTACTAAGAAGATACCATTTCTAGGTTGAAATCATGAAATTACTAAGAAGTCTATACCATTTCTAGGTTGAAATCATGAAATTGCTAAGAAGTCTATACCATTTCTAGGTTGAAATCATGAAATTTTTTCTAGGGCTAGGTTGACTATGTGATCCATCTCAAGGTAAGTTTACTCTTTCTATCTCACCTCTTGTGCCTACTTTTATACATTAGATGTAATATCATACTTTGTTATTTTCCATTTCCTTTGTAGTATCACAAAATACTTTAATAATTTTATATATCATAAGCAAATATTTATCTTGAAAGGAATACATCCTTGAATCTATATCTTGCACTAGAACCCCTTTATTCATTTTGGGTTGTGATAATCCACTTTTGGTTTGAGGCTGAGCCTCTTGAGGTTTTTATGCTTTTATCATACCTAAAATTTGGTGAGTGATCATCACTCATATAAATTCTCACCATTTCATACTTCTCAAACATTCTTAGTTTTTTTCATTTTCATCCTCAAATTAATATTTTCACAAATACATTTGAAGTGTAATTCCAACACATATATTGCGATGCTAAGTTGTCACAAAATCAACAAAGGGTATAAGTGTCAAATATACCCCTTGGTATGACTTAGATGGATGATGATACTATTGCACAAGTGCAACACCATCAATTGTCACAAAATTCACAAGTAAGATAACCAACCTTTGTGACACCATGTGATCTCTCAACAAAATGAAAGTCTTATCATGAAATCAAGCGATATTTTGAATTGTTCAAACTTTTAATTGCATAGCAAGTTTTGATGAACCACTCACTAGCTACTTTGAATCTTCATTAAAAATGACAAACAATTTGTTTGCATGCAATTACTTTGAACCCTAATCTAACTATGTTGAACCATTTAAGTCAAACCTAGGTACTAATCTTTAATTCCTAAAGTTTTGAAAACTCAAGAACTCCCTAAATAACTCTAACTCAAACTCTAACTCTCATGTATGTATTTATGTGATCATATTTAAATTTTATTGATATGTACATGTTACAAATTATCTAGACATGTGATGTACGTTCAATTACATATATTTTAAATTTAAATAAAAAATTGTGTGTACATTAGAATTAGATAGATATACATGTGTGTACATTCAAATTTAAGTATTTTAAAATTTGATAGATGTAAAGTTACCTAGATATGTGTGTGTGTGTGTGTGTGTGTGTGTGTGTGTGTGTGTGTGTGTGTGTGTGTGTGTGTGTGTGTGTGTGTGTGTGTGTGTGTGTACGTGCACACATGTATATTTATAATTTACCTATGGGGAACAACATTCCATCACTTTCTTCAGGGTCATATAACTTTGTCCTCTCTGCAATACATTGCAATAAATAATAACTAGCACCTTCATGATTTCCAGGCTCAACAATCACTGCAAAGACATCTCTTGCACAACAAGTATACATGTACATGTATACAACATATATAAGACAATTCAAATTGATAATTAAATAACAAGTTGAGATTAATTTTTATGATACTTACCCACTTTTACAAATCTAGAGATATGATTATAATCATCAGAAATCAATGGAATATCATCAAAATTTTCATCATTTTTATCAAATATGTCAGTAACATCAAGTGGTACTGAAATCAATGCACCTATATATCCACGTGTTTGATTGATGCATTCTTGATAATCTTCATCAATGCAACTATCACAAAAACATGAGTATTCTCTTGTCTTCAATGTCCAATTGCAATTATCTATACTCATGACTGAATGTAAGGAACATGTCTTTTCAATCCTCTTGCAACCATGCATATTTTTTCTATTAACACCTGAAAGTTCATTAAATTGAAAATATGGACAAATTAAATTTAAACTTCAATGAATTGAAAAATAAAACTTAACAATAAAATTTTATAACTTAATTGCATAAAATCTAAACAAATGTACACATCCATACTTATTACCTCCCAAAAGACTCAATATGGTACCTGTCGACTCGCTGTTGATGATGTCCCAACCTCATCTAATGTAATATGTTTCTTACACCATTCAACAACATCATGTGCATCATTTACATGAACTCCCTGATAATTCATTTGATACTTTCAAAGAGCATGTTTGCTGTAAGCTCCAGCACCATCATATTCACCTTTTCATGAGCACTATCAAAGAAATTCCATATGTGTTTTATATTCTCATTGCGATGATATCTACATAATGCATAAAATGGTCTAGCTGA
Source organism: Cupressus sempervirens (assembly GCA_028749045.1). Taxonomy (NCBI): domain Eukaryota; kingdom Viridiplantae; phylum Streptophyta; class Pinopsida; order Cupressales; family Cupressaceae; genus Cupressus; species Cupressus sempervirens. Next base: position 310,520,292 of record CM053785.1, read on the forward strand.
TTTGAACTATGTGACACATCCATTAGACCAAACATAATGTTTATCAACATTTATGTTTCTTTATTTCAAATAAGAAAAGAACATATTGAAGAAATGTTCTACATAGTGAATGTGATGTTCTTTATCATCGCTTATATAAAAATGATATTCCTTTTTAATTACTCATGCTTGAAATGTACTCTAAACACCATCCAAACCTAACTGTGCATATCTATAACAAACATGTACCGTAATAGTGACTTGCTTAGAAAATAAATAATCTGATTGAATTGCTTTCTGATGAACAAAGGAATAGTTCTTTGCAAAATCAACAACTGATACAATCGTTCCAAGTGGGAAATGATCTCTCAAAGTTTGAAACTATTGTGCTTGCCACTTTGCAAAAAGTGTGTGACGAATATAAGGTTGAATCAAATTTTTAAATCTATCCATAAATGTTAGAACAGGTAACTCCTCTTCAACATATTCCAACCTTTTTGTCTCTTTCCCCAACTTTTTTTCATTCTTGACATACTTGTAACTTTTGCAATTCAAATTTTTTGTTACATCAATATTTCCATTTTCAACGAAAATAGAGCCAATTCACCACATGTTTCACATAATCCTTTGATGAAATTTATTTGACTAGCTCGATCATCTATTTTGTCACATAGAATGGATGATACAAACTCACTTCTCCTACTAGGAGAAGTAGCATAAAAACCATATGTGTCTTCTACAAACTTTTGAAATACTTGATAGTGGAGATCAAACTCAATATGATGACAACAACAACATGTTTCAAACATTTTTTTTGACCTTACAAAGTATGGCTTCAAATTTTCAAACAACGTTTGCCCAACTTTTACATTAGGATGTTCACTACAAAATGACACATATAACTCATGTTGTGTTGTGTCCAACCAATGTTTTGCATGATGTTCATATTGACCAGATGCAATCCTATGCCTGATAGCAATTCTACTATTTGATGAAGGATGAGTGTTATCAATCCAAAATGATATGACTAAATTTTTTAATGACTATTCAATCCTATCAGAATGAGGTGCTCTATGCATGATTGCCCAATTGCCCTCCATAGTACTTTCATCCACAATTAATCTTCTCTTAACATATTTTCTCATTATTTTCCTACTAAAATCCATTTTAGACGAAATTGAAGATATTTGTCTATTTTGGGTCATATTCTTACTTACAATAGACATCAACATCACTTTTCTTGCCACAGACTTATCTTTAGTTTGAGAGTGTTTTCGTATGCTTCTCAAACCTTGTTTTACATTTTCAATCATATCAGTTTGCATGCTAGAAAATCTTCTCTTCTTTGATGTTGTGTCTACACCTAAAAATTTCAATGCCTTTTGCAATTTCATTTGTGTAAGAAAAAGTGAAAGTAATTAAGCTTGTTCAAGTGTTATAGTGTTATCAAATTGAGTCATAATTTCTCTTATCTTCTTATTCATTGACCTTTTCATAGACAAACTTAATGGTTGAATAGTAGCTGCAAGTCTTCTCAATTTATCCACATCCATTTTAATTAAATGATCTAATTTTTTTTGAGAAATAACATTCTTTATAGATTGGGCAATATTTAGGAGTTCATCCATACCAGTTCCTGCACTTGATCCCGACCCTTCTCTAACTTTTGTTATTGGAATTTCGACAGGGAGCGATCTTGAGCCTTATCCAACATTCATTGTTTGAGATTATGCAGGGAAAGATTTTGACCCTTCTCTGACTTCTGTTATTTGAACCTCTGTAGAGATCGATCTTGAACCTTCTTCAACATTCATTGTTTGAGATTCTATAGGGAGTGTTCCTGACCTCTCTCCCATATGCACTTCGTCTACTTTTGTTAAGCCTTCTTCAACATTTCCTTCACCTTGTTGATTGTCTGCAACAAATTTATAAATAAATCAAATCAGATAAAAAATAAGATTGAAACATAATTAAATTCAAAACCATATAAATAAATAATATATATAATTACATACCTTGTTTAATTCAATGATAATGTGCCACAATTTTTTGAAGATTTCTTTGTTCTGCTTCATTAGATCTCTTTCTTACATATTTGTTTTTCCTTCCTTTCTTGTTTCCCATTATAAAACCATAAAAAAAGAATTACCCCTTGCCTCAAGATAAATTTCATGCAATAACTATATAAAAATGTCATTGTATGGATTCACTATTTTTAAACTGACCTGTCTAAAGGTGATGTCAGCATTTTTTTTTTACATGTTCGTGCGAATGCCAAAAATTAGACATGTGAACATGTCTGGTTGAATTTCTGACAGCTGAAATTTTTTGAACCACATGTTCGCTGCGAACATGTGTTCACAGCGAACATGTGTTCATAGCGAACATACTTTATATGTTCGCGTGAACATAGAAAATTAAAAAAAAATTGGCCCTTTTTTCTTAAATTTTTTTTTTGGCTCTTTTGACACCCATAATTGTAGATGAATGATCTGCTACTATAAAATAAAAAACCCCAAAATGTGCTACTTAGAGCAAGCTTTCCAACGACTGTAATTGTAATACATATTTTAATAATAAAGACTTTCAAATATGAGTTTAACTCATCATAGGTTCATTACCAATTGAACATCAACTGACTTCGACACTTCGAGAAGATTAGTAAATTAGGTCAATTTTTTTTGAAAAAAATCTAGGAAATAGCTTTCTATTGAAAAAAAAGATTTATGATAAATTGACTTCAAATTATCTATGTCAAAACGAACGTATGTTTGAATTACAATTGGTGTCACTTCAAAACTTCATAAACTATACAATATTCAACCAAATTGAATCAAACCAAATGCATCCTCTAGATATTGATGTTACAAATCTAACGCTGAAAGAATTACCTCATTATCTTTTCTAGAAAAAAAATTATGTATGTCAAGCGGACTGCCACTCTTTAAAAATATTGAATTTTATTATGTACCACTTTTCAGAGGAGAAGAAAAAATTGACATAAATATTTTTTTTTTAGATAAAAAAATATGGTTACAAAGTAAGAATAGAGTACTAAAAATCACTAGTTTATGTCATCTTGAAATTATTTATAGTTATACAGATATAGGGCATATGCACCGAGTTGTGGTGCCAAAAAGGTGACAACAAATTTTTTTTTTCCTATTTTAAACAGCGCGTACGCGCTATAGCGCGCACGCGCTTTCTAAAAATTAAAAAGTATGTATGATGGGCTGCAAACCCGCAACCCATCATTTTCATTACCATTTTCTTTTACTCCTACAACGAGCAGCGCATACGCGAGTTGAAGACTCAACATTTGCACCACCATTTGCCAAAATGCCTCCTCGTCGACGAAATCCAAGACCACAAGCGCACCCACGACGACGCCGTAATAGATATAAACCTAACTTTGCATTGTTTGATATATTTTTCATATTGTTTTGTAAGTTTTTTATATTCTTTTGTAGGGTTTTTACAAATTTCATTTAGATTTGTTTATTTATTTGAATTTCAATTGATTTTTTATCAGGAAATGCTCATAATCAACCAGAAAATCCACAAGAACATCAAAACCCTCAAGAACCCCAAAACCAAAACCCTCCTCAAGAAGAAGAACAAATTCCACAACTCGAACCAATTGCAAGACCTCCACCAGGCACACAAGAAAATCTAAGAAATGAAATAGAGAGAGGCAAAACTGAATTAGAAGGAATCATTGCTCGGTTGAAAGAATCCGAAAAAACCAATCCAATTAGGGCTCAATTGGCATCATCCCTCAAATCCATTAACACTCAGATAGCCTCAGTTAGTGGTCAGTTAGATATTTGGTGAGCTAAGAGGGATGAACAAAAAAGATTTTATGCAAATAAATTGTCATATGAAGATGTTAAAAAAAAGGAAATACCAAAAGGTAGTATATGTGCATTATTTAGAAAACCCGGTGAGCAAAATACTGTTAGAGAGGGTACTAAACGATTCCCCATCCATTGGTGCATACATGATGCTATTAGAAATAATTTTTGGGATAGATGGTGGATGGTTTTTGATGCCCCTCCTTGCAACAATCACGAGGTTCCCATGTATTTTTTGAAGAAATTATATTGTGAGTTTGTCCTTGGGGAGATCCCCAATTATTTTGATATGTTAGACTCCCAGGGTAGAGGTGGGGGGTCATCAGTTGAGAGGCCCGGAGCACGTCGTGACCCTAATGTAGTTAGGGCACCCGTGGTCCATCCATAGCGTGAGCATGTGATTATTCCTTCAGTTGTGAAGGAACATGTAGAGGCCAGCACTCTAGGGACCATTAATGCTTTGACACAGACCCTCATCCATTCCACGAGCCCATTAGTTGAGGGGGAGCCTTCTATGCGTCGTGGTCACATGTGCACTTCATGTGGATCCCTATGCACATTTGGCACTCATGTCGGAGATGGTGCAGATGATGGGCTTGTCACTGATCAGTTCCTGAATGAGAAATTTGGCATTGACACACAGGTAAATTACTAATTTGATCACATTTCATACGTATAGTGAATGATTAATTAATTAGGATTTATTGACATTGTTCAAAATTTAGGGTCAAAGTGTTCCTAGGCCTAGCAGTGATCCTCCAGGCCCATTTTTTGTCCCTTCGACGAGTCCTGAGGTATGTATCAATTTAATCATTTTAATTAATACATATATTTATTACGTAATCATATTAAGGATTGACCAAAAAAAATATGCATGTGCATCAGTTCTCCACAGGACCCTCAACCTTTACCACAGACGTAGAGCAGAAACATCATACGAGCTTCACACAGGTACAGTTGTTTCATGTTAATTTAATTCATTTGATTATATTTATTCCATGTTTCATGTTAGATATAACGTGTATTGTATGACGTGCAGCTCATGATGTCAGACACACCTCCTCATCTGCGACAGTCTGTTGATAGTGGAGTGACTGCAACTGTGGCTAGCTCATAGCCACTGACGGAGGTATGAAAGAATTTTCTTCGTTTTAGTTGTTGTTTATAATAGTTAATCTCAAAATTTCTAATGTTATTTATAAGTGATTATATTTATTGAATTGTTGTAGGGTCTTGTCACGCCTGATCGTCCACGAGCATTTGAGGTGGACTTACAGAGTGACTATTTGTTGGCGGTAAGAAAATAATTGATTTTGTGAGTACATATATTTGATTTCAACGTATAATAAATATTGATTCATATCTACTTTCTTTGTATTAGTTGGACCTAGAGAAGAGCCTCAACAAGAGGTCAAGTGAGCGTGTCAAGAAGGCCCCGTCATCTCCACTGTCTCCCTCCACACGACGGCAGAGGACGTCGAGAGACTTGTTTCCTTCCCCTCGTGGGAAGGAAAAGATGTAGTTGAGATATTTGATACATATATATAGAGACTTGTTTCCTTTCCCATGTATATATATAGGCATCTGAGAGACATATTCGATACACATTTGATGTACATATGACATTCTATATTTGATGTATGACATTATTGGTTAATATATGATATGTTTGTTCATATACGACATTATTGGTTATCATAATATATTATGTGTTTGTTAATGTATATGACATTATTGGTTATCATTTTATATTATATGTTTGTTCATGTATGACGTTAAATTAGATATGTTCGTGTATGACATTAAATTAGATATGTGCATGTATGAAATTAAATTCAATTGCTAGAGAGTTGCCATTATGTCTACCAACTAGTAGATGTTCTTTTTTGCTTTATTAGTATTTCTCAAAAACTACAAAGAAGCTGTTTCTGGTAGTATCTACTATAGTCCTACTCAAATATGTTTTCAAAAATACTTAGTATGGCAAAGAAATGTCTATGGAAAGCTTGTCAAATAGGATATTAAAGAACTAAATGTGGATAGTCATTAGTACCCATCAATAAGAACACAGACATCTTTCTCAAGCAAGCCATATGACATTAGCAAGTAATTTATAAATTTCCTTTGCAAATAACTAGAAGATGTTATGAATCTTAATACATAGTTAATCATGAACTCATTATTCCATCCAAGAAGCATATATCACCCTAAGCCAATTAACCGACAGGATAAAAATTAATTCAATTTCAACAAAATTTTGAGTATAACAAGCATCTTAGGGATTCTTACAAGAATTAACATGATGTTCACAAGAGCATTACAAGTTCTTGTAATGCTATTTCACATATTGTAATCATATTCAGTTTTGAATGGCCATTTGTGTTACAAGCATAAATGTTCTTTAAGGTCTTTTAATTCTAGACATGAATTTTATTATGAAGCTTTTTTATGACTACCCACTCAATGCATATATTGTTGTTCCACATTATGCTAATTTGACTTTCATTGGTTGATTTGGGTCTAGACATGATGTTATTCACTACCTTTTATATATATATATATATTTTTGTAGTGAGGTTCTGGCTTGAATGAATGTATTAATCATCGAAGTTGTGAACCTTGGTCGAGATCCTTACAAATATATTTTCAAATTGGACCTCAAATAGTTTTCTCAGTCACCCCCTGTACACAGATACTGAAATTGTAGTTAATTACAAAATTAATATTGAATTAACACAAGTTTAATTGAGAAGTATTATGTACCTCAATAGGCTAGATTATTATTGACTGGGAAGCTTTATCTTAGAGCAGTTGGTTTCCTAAATCTTTAGCGCAATGACAATCTTATGGAATGTGGAATTAGGTCTGCTAGCTAAGGAACGTTCTTTAAAAGGTAGAGGAAACTCAAGACTCACATGTTTCCAATCAATATAAATGTTTAAATCGCTTCTCTAATTTTTTCTATTTATGATCTTCTTCAAACTTAACTTTCTAAATGCATTGATGGGGAAATAAAGATCTTCTAGGAACTAAAGGCTAATCATGTTTAATACTTACAATTCTCTGTTTTTATCTAATAATTTAAAAAAGATTGTACAAGTGTTTTCAAAGAGCAACACTTGTCACTAACATCATAAGAAGGAATATCCAAGGAGTCTTACCACTGATCCCCCACCACCAAATTCAAGAGAAAACAAAATTCCACTACTAAAGAGATAGTAACAATGATCATCCCTAGTCTCTCCCTTATCACAAAATGATTACCATCAAAATTTGCATTTCCAATTGCGTCATGTGCGTTGAAGTGATAGTAACATTTTCACTCTCTTACCTAATGTCTCCCATTTTTTCACATATTGATAATCGTTGACTTAAATTATAGTCGAAGTATTGACAGCCCATAGATATGCCCCGTCAAAGATCGCAGCCCTGTGGCATTTAGTGACCCTTAGGGACATTCTGGTTCAGTGTGCCTGAGAATGTTCGAGCACTGAAGGGGACAAGAAGAGGTTGGGGATAGGGTTTACCCGGCCACCCAGAGCTAATGGAGCAAACAGTTTGATCCCATGACGAAAGATGAGAGAGATTTGGCAGTTGGCAACTTTGTACTGGCCAACACTACAAGTTTCAGCATCACTCGAGATGGCATTGTAGAATGAAAACAGAATGTGATCTCCAAAAAGTGAGAGAGGTTATTGTAGGTCTCTACAACAAAATCCTGTAGGAATTTGAATCTCATCCATATCTTGCACGAGCTCCGAGATATGCCCCGTCAAAGATTGCAGCCCTGTGGCATTTAGTGACCCTTAGGGACATTCTGGTTTGGCATGCCTGAGAACATTCAAGCATTTAAGGGGACAAGACAAGGTTGGGGATAGGGTTTACCAGGCCACCCGGAGCTAATGGAGCAGACAGTTTGATCCCACGATGAAAGATGAGAGAGATTTGGCAGTTGGCAACTTTGTACTGGCCAACACTACAAGTTTCAGTATCACCCGAGATGGTGTTGTAAAATCAAAACAGAATGTGATCTCCAAAAAATGAGAGAGGTTATTGTAGGTCTCCACAAAACGGTCCTATAGGAACTAGAATTGCATCCATATCCCGCACAATCTCTGAGATATGCCCCGTCAAAGATCGCAGCCCTATGGCATTTAGTGACCCTTGGGGACATTCCGGATTGGCGTGCCTAAGAACGTTTGAGCACTAAAGGGGATAGGATGAGGTTGGGGATAGGGTTTACCCGGCCACTCGGAGCTAATGGAGCAGACAGTTCGATCCCACGACGAAAGGTGAGAGAGATTTGGCAGTTGGCAACTTTGTACTGGCCCACACTACAAGTTTCAGCATCACCCGAGATGGCATTGTAAAACAAAAATGAAGTGTGATCTCCAAAAAGTGAGAGAGGTTATTGTAGGTCTCCGCAACACGATCCTGTAGGAACTAGAATCGCATCCATACCTCTCACGAGCTCCGAGATATGCCCAGTCAAAGATCACAGCCCTGTGGCATTTAGTGACCCTTAGGGACATTCTGGTTCAGCGTGCCTGAGAACGTTCAAGCACTGAAGGGGACAGGAAGAGGTTGGGGATAAGGTTTACTCGGCCACTCGGAGCTAATGGAGCAGACAGTTTGATCCCACGACGAAAGATGAGAGAGATTTGGCAGTTGGCAACTTTGTACTGGCCAACACTACAAGTTTCAGCATCACCCGAGATGGCATTGTAGAATGAAAACGGAATGTGATCTCCAAAAAGTGAGAGAGGTTATTGTAGGTCTCTACAACACAGTCCTGTAGGAATTGGAATCTCATCCATATCTTGCACGAGCTCTGAGATATGCCCTGTCAAAGATCGCAGCCCTGTGGCATTTAGTGACCCTTAGGGACATTCTGGTTCGGCATGCCTGAGAACATTCAAGAATTGAAGGGGACAAGACAAGGTTGGGGATAGGTTTTACCCGGCCACCCGGAGCTAATGGAGCAGACAGTTTGATCCCATGACGAAAGATGAGAGAGATTTGGCAGTTGGCAACTTTGTACTGGCCAACACTACAAGTTTTAGCATCACCCGATATGGCATTGTAGAATGAAAACGGAATGTGATCTCCAAAAAATGAGAGAGGTTATTGTAGGTCTCTACAACAAAGTCCTATAGGAATCAGAATCTCATCCATATCTTGCACGAGCTTCGAGATATGCCCCGTCAAAGATCACAGCCCTGTGGCATTTAGTGACCCTTAGGGACATTCTGGTTCGGCGTGCCTGAGAACATTCAAGCATTGAAGGGGACAAGACAAGGTTGGGGATAAGTTTTACCCGGCTAGCTGGAGCTAATGGACTAGACAATTTGATCCCATGACGAAAGATGAGAGAGATTTGGCAGTTGGCAACTTTGTACTGGCCAACACTACAAGTTTCAGCATCACCCGAGATGGTTTTGTAAAATGAAAATAGAATGTGATCTCCAAAAAGAGAGAGAGGTTATTGTAGGTCTCTACAACACGGTATTGTAGGAACTAGAATCGCATCCATACCTCGCACGAGCTCCAAGATATGCCCCGTCAAAGATCACAGCCCTATGGCATTTAGTGACCCTTGGGGACATTTCAGATTGGCGTGCCTAAGAACGTTCAAGCACTAAATGGGATAGGACAAGGTTGGGGATAGGGTTTACCCGGCCACTCGGAGCTAACAAATTAGATAGTTCGATCCCACGACGAAAGGTGAGAGAGATTTGGCAGTTGGCAACTTTGTACTGGCCCACACTACAAGTTTCAGCATCACCCGAGATGGCGTTGTAAAACAAAAATGGAGTGTGATCTTCAAAAAGTGAGAGAGGTTATTGTAGGTCTTCACAACACGGTCCTATAGGAACTAGAATTGCATCCATACCTCGCACGAGCTTCGAGATATGCCCCGTCAAAGACCGCAGCCCTGTGGCATTTAGTGACCCTTAGGGACATTCTGGTTCAGCATGCCTGAGAAAGTTCGAGCACTGAAGGGGATAGGAAGAGGTTGGGAATAAGGTTTACCCGGCCACCCGGAGCTAATGGAGGAGACAGTTTGATCCCACGACAAAAGATGAGAGAGATTTGGCAGTTGGCAACTTTGTACTAGCCAACACTACAAGTTTCAGCATCACCCGAGATGGCGTTGTAAAATGAAAACAGAATGTGATCTCCAAAAAGCGAGAGAGTTTATTGTAGGTCTCCGCAACACGGTCCTGTAGGAACTAGAATCCCATCCATACCTCACGCGAGCTCCGAGATATGCCCCGTCAAAGATCGCAGCCCTATGGCATTTAGTGACCCTTGGGGACATTTCGAATTGGCGTGCCTGAGAACGTTCGAGCACTGAAGGGGATAGGAAGAGGTTGGGGATAGGGTTTACCCGGCCACTCGGAGCTAACAGAGCAGACAGTTTGATCCCACGACAAAAGGTGAGAGAGATTTGGCAGTTGGCAACTTTGAACTGGCCCACACTGCAAGTTTCAGCATCACCCGAGATGGCGTTGTAAAACAAAAATGGAGTGTGATCTCCAAAAAGTGAGAGAGGTTATTGTAGGTCTTCACAACACGGTCCTGTAGGAACTAGAATCTCATCCATACCTCGCATGAGCTCCAAGATATGCCCCGTCAAAGATCGCATCCCTGTGGCATTTAGTGACCCTTGGGGACATTCTGGATTGGCGTGCCTGAGAACGTTCGAGCACTGAAGGGGATAGGATGAGGTTGGGGATAGGGTTTACCCGACCACACGGAGCTAATGGAGTAGACAATTTGATCCCACGAGGAAAGGTGAGAGAGATTTGGCAGTTGGCAACTTTGTACTAGCTGACATTGCACGTTTCAGCATCACCCGAGATGGCGTCGTAAAATGAAAACGGAGTGTGATCTCCAAAAAGTGAGAGAAGTTATTGTAGGTCTCCAAAAAGAGTGTTTAAAAATGAAAAAACAGCGGGGGGTCCTTTGTATGGTTTGGGAGTTTGACCATTAAAACTAGAAATTGTCCTAATAGTAAGTGCTAGTAATAGTTTTGAAATTTGATTGTTGAGTGCCTCAAGTTTGGGATTTTTCTTGTTGGTTTGAGTCTATAATAACCATTTCCATATGAAAAGTTGAGTGTTGAAACCATTTAAGAAGTATTTGCATAGTTTTCCCTAAAATTTGAGTGCATAAAAAGGGGTATGTTATTGCTCCCAAGGTGGATTTAGTGTTTTCTCCAAACAAGAGTTGCATTTTATGCTTGAAGTCATCTAATATAACCAAAGTGAAGGTGGTTGAACCATTTTTGGGTTCTAGAGACGTTGCAAAGTAAGAGTTCTAGAAAGCCCTAGGGTAAAGGGGCTAGAAAGGAGGGTTTTGTAAAAACCATTGTAAAGTTGATCATGAGACCAAAAAAAAAAAAGAATCCTTGCATTTGAGTCGTGTCTTAAGACTTTTTTGGGTCATGGGAGTTCCAAAAGTCAAGGGATTGTGAGTTGCTTTGTAAATGGCCTCAAACTAGGCCTAGTTGGCAAACTAAAATAGCCAGTTTTGAGTGATATTTTACAAAACAAGTGTAGTTGGTTCTGGAGTATATTTTAGAGTGAGGAAAAGGGTATTTTAATCACCCAATAGTTTAGGACTAGCAAGGGCTAGTTGGAACAAGCCTAGAAGAGGCAAAATTGAGAAAGTGTAAGAGATGAGTTGCAAGAAACAACTACTGTAGATGATGCAAATATTGATGAGTTGTAAAGTGAGGGGGAGGAAATCACTATTGAATCCTTCCTAAAAATCAATGGCTTATTAGATGAACCAATTAACACTTTGTTGAGGAGTTATGGACAAAATATGAAGGGACTAGGTACAATTGCACCTAAAAATACCCAACCAAAAAACCTGAACCAGCCAGTGGACTATTATAGGAGATAAAACCTTGAGCATACAACAAACATTGATATTAGATTAAGCTTGCTAATGCAAGATTCACAACCAGATTGGTTGTAGGAGGTTGTCACAAACCTTGGGTAACCAAATACTTGTGGGGATGAAAATGTTTCCCTTTTAATTCCATCCCCACCACATGTTGACCCCAAGGACGTCATCTAATGCTTTGAAAATGGTGGCAACCATGATGAAATAAATAGTTAACAATTTTTTGATACCCAGGCCCAAAATGACTATGATGGAGATGATGATTTTATATGTTACATGCCACTAGACAGAAAACAACATAGTGGTTTACCCAGTAGATTCCTATAGCTACCAAAGAAAAGGATACAAAATTCTAAGGAACAAGAGAGACTAAGAAGTTATTTGAGGCTAATGCACTTTACATGAAGGAGAAGATCAGGGATAGGAAAGATGGGAGAGAGGAAAAGATTGCAAGAAATGAGATCTTATATGCTATAGAGAGGGGAAAATGAGTTGCGGAGAAGGTTGCACTAAAGGAATAGAAGAGGAAAGAAAGAGAGGATAATCTAAATGTTTGAAAGAGATATAGACCAAATATTGGAGGTGCACCTTCAACAACTATAGAAATTATATTTACAACACTAGTGGAAGGAGATGTAATTTCACTAGCCCTAGAATCAATTAGTATGCCCAACATACCTCTTCTCCCATAGCATAAATCACATTCTGATATGTTCAATGCTCTAATCCCTAGATTAGGAAATATTCTTACTTAATAAGTGTAACCCCAAGCATTGTCACCATAGTTGGCAACAAATGGTGAGAGTCCCAATCAACTAGTGAAAAAAATGACTAAGTTGATGGAGTTGAATCCTACATTACACACATCTCCTAGTAGTGGACAGGAGGATGTTGGGATTGGGAGCATAGCACCTATTCCCTTTCCCAGTTTTATGGACAATTGATGGGAACTCAAGTAGATGGGAGAAATTCGAATTTTTTTGAAGCGATAAAGTTTTGTGATGTATTTAGAATATCTAAGATAGACTTATTTTTTATGTGAACTAAACCATTCTTACATTACTATTTCAATGTATTTGTATTGTTATAATAGTTTGATTGTTGGTCATGGCGTAAAATATGTAAAGTTTAGAAATATAAATAGTTCATCATAGAGATATTATAGAATTAATTTATTTTAAATAATAGAAATAATCATAACAAATAGATAGAAATAAAAAATAATAATTTTATACAAAAAGTTTTAATTTATTTTAAATAATTAAATAATAGAAACATCGTAGAATTAATAATTCAGTATAATCATAACAAATAGACACTAAACAATCCCAAATTCAAACATACGAAGGTCCAACTAGAATAATGACTTTAAATAACCAAATACCAAAGCCAAACAAAGGAAATGGGACTTTTACCTTAAATAAATAAATTACATGAAGAAGGGTGGCTGGCTGTTTGGAAATCTACTTATTTTTCTTCTCTCCCTCTTGTCATCCAAGAGAACATGCAATGAAAGAAAAATATCGTCACAACAGGAAAATATGAAAAATATTGTTCTAGCTTTAAAAAAATTGGAGACATCAAAACATAAAATCTAGATTCTAAACAAATCAAAACACAAAATTTATGATTTAAACTAAATCTCATCACTTACGCATCATAACAATACGGTCCACCTTATTCATGTGGACAGTCTTGGGGAAGAGGTTGCAACAATGTATTTGGATCTAGTTGATCACTCTTTCTCTCTCTCCCTCTCTCTATATTCAATCTAATGAGTCAACTGGATCTGCTCAACATTTTAATGTCTCAAGTATTGCCTCGTGATCTGACTCGCAAACTCTCCAAAGATTCTTATTATGTGGTTTTCCACCATATTTTATCAAGTGGACATTTGATGCGACAACAAGATTTGAATAATGAAGAATCTTCCTCTCTGTTTGCCAATCCTCGAATAACCACAAGTTAGGGTTCTTCATAGAATATCGTCTAAGCCATGTGCCGGTTACAACCACCACACCGACATGGTACTCTAAACCTTCACCATCTATAACCGAGTGATCCAATTTTTGTTTGGCTTGAACACAACGACACAAATAATAATCTGTCCCTTCTTCATTGTCTTCAGGTGCAATAACAACAAAAACATGGCCTGCAGTGACAAATGTACAAAATGCGGTCATTAATTTAGAAAATACTTGCGTAAAAGTTATAAAGTTACATATTGAAATTACAAAGATATATATATATATATATATATATATATATATATATATATATATATATATATATATATATATATATATATATATATATTACCAGGTTGCACTAGATCAGACAAGCGGTCAAAGTCAATAGACGATTCCATCTGTACCATTTCTAGTGCTTGTGGGGGACGATAGGTGTCAATTGGGTCCAAAACTCGTATATCCCATTTGTCCACCCATTCAATCGACTCACAGTCATCCCAATTTTCCTCTGCACATGATGGACAATAGCATGCCATTTTTCGTGTGTGGATACTCCATGAACCTGCATCAGAGCTTCTAAAAGAGTGCAACTCACTGGATCCTGTTAGTGTGCAACAATCCTGATATGGTGCAATGTTAGTATTATCTATCAACCAAAAAAAATCTACGAACTGTAGACTCACCTTCCTTACCTGGACCCATTGTAGCGTTACACCACTGGACGATGGATTTTGCATCTGTCAATATTGCTCCATCTTTGTACTTTAGTTTTTCACGAGCTAAGGCTCTTTTGATGCATGCGCCTGCACCATCGTGCTCTCCCTTTCCATGACCAGCCTCTGTGAAATTCCACATGTATTGAATTCTACACAACTTGTGCATCCTGCTCAACCAATAGAACATTCGTGCATTCTTGAATTGAGATGCACAATTGTCTGACCAAATAATGTGTTGACGATATGTGATGCCCCTGTTAGCCAAATCTCCATAAAATAGTTGAAAACAACCATGTACGAACTTCGTAGAATGTGATCGATCATCGCTGATGTAAAAATGGTACTCCCTCAAAATCTTCCTGTCATCCTCTGTACTTATAGGTGAATGCATGAATGTTATGTGAACAAATATGGAAACCTGTTGAGAAGTATAATACTTTGCTTGCACCTCATTTTGTGGTTGTAGTGTGTAGTTCTCTACAAAATCTACAACCGAAACAATGGTATCCAGTGGAAACGTATCCTTGCACAACTTGAATTGCAAATCCAGCCATCGAGCTCTATGGGTATGCCTTGCATACTCATAAATAATGTTTTCACGAAAAATCTTCATGAACTCATACACTGGAATCTTTTCAATGACTAAATCACATCTTTTACCATGTTCCCATCTTTTAGAGCATATGTCACTGTCTTAAATTTTTCATAATCTACTATTTCATTTCCAATTGCATGTGTACTATCCATATGTTGACAAGTTGATAAAAGTTGCAAAGAACCACAAAATAAGCACGTACCATCCAAGCATGATGTCTTGTAAAATTGTTGGCCGTCCCTTATTTCACATAAAATGTTGGATATGAATTCCCTTGAAAATCTTGGTGGCTCATTTATGTCACAATCCTGCAAAACAAACTGAGAATGCAAAATTATGCATATATGCCTAAAAACATCAAAATGGTTAGAAAATTCAATATGTATCCTACAACAACAAGTTGTGCGTGTGTGATTTATCTTCACATAAAAAGGTTTACCCATCTCAAAAAATCTTTGACTTATTCGAATTTGAGGATACATACCAATAAATTTTGCAAAAAATTGTGTCTGAGTTGTGTCCAAAAAATGTTTTGCATGTGGCTCGCGATTTTGGCTACCAATCCTCCTTCTTACAACATCTCTTTGATTAGGGGAAACACGTGTGTTATTTTTCCAAAAATCTTCGATCAATGATTTCAAGGCTTCACTAATTTCTTTATCCTTTCGCAGCAGTCTACTGCTAAATGTCCATAACTCATTTTTTGTTGGATCTTCCAATCTCTCACGCCTTAGCATGGCTCTCCTTAGAGTACCTCTACCAATTTTTAATGTTTTGCTTGTCTTTCTCATGAGTCGAGCTTTCTTCATTTGGCTACTTACTATTGTCGATGTAAGTAATCGTCTTGCGATATTACTATCTTTGGTGCGTGATTTAGAACCCACTTTGTCATAAGCATTCATTAGATTCTTTACAATGTTTTTTTCATTTGAATCATCCATCGTTCTTAGCCCAAGAATCTTCATGATAGGGCTAAATTTTAAATTCCTCATCATTTCAACGAATAATTGGCATTGACCTGTAATATTTAATTCATTAAAAAATAATCTCCACATACGATTAACTTTTCTTTGACAAGTACGCTTGCTAATCTTGTCAGGCATTGATTTCAAAATGTTACTATCAATATCAATCAAATATTTTGGTCTTCTAAAATGAATTCTAGAAGGTGTTATAATCTCTTCAATTCTCTCAACATTTTGAACATCAACATAAGGTTGATTGTATTGCGTACCTTGAACCGAAGATGATGTGCCTTGGCAATAAGATGCAAAAGATGGAATATCACCTACTTGATGTGTTGATGTTGTGCTTTCAACATGACATGATGGAGTGTGTATATCGTCAGATCTACAAATCGGTGTCTCTTCAACATGAGAGGACGATATGACTTCAACATTGGAAGATGGTGTAGCGGACGATATGACTCCAACATTAGAAGATGGTGTAGCTTCACAATTCAATTGTCTTCTTGAGCGTAACAGTCTCATTCATTCTCTTTGTCTTTTCAATTCTTCCTCTTTGTTTCTTGGTACCGGTGGTTCTTGATCCTCTTCAAAAGTCAATTCTTCATTATTGCTTTGCAATTTTCTTTGCTCACATAGTAATTTCATTTTATCTCTTTTAATTGCCAAATCTCTCTCCCTATCTTCATTTGTTTGATTTTTTGGTTTCTTCCTTGGCATGATGATGATTTCTACATGTCAAATTATTCAAACATTTGAATTACTTAAAATGTGTAAATTACAAATTATTCAAATACATATAAAAATTATAATTATTTGAATGAATACACAATATATATATAAAACGACTTGTCAAATTTCTAACCATTTCGAAATAACATTTCATTGAAACATACAAATTTCAATGAATTCACTATATATTAAACAACATGTCAAATTATAATCAAATTTGTATCTATATATCAACAAACAATATTTAAAATAGATTGCACTAACCTTTTCTATACAAGGAATATTCAAAAAGGCTTCAAATCGTGTATCCAATGATTGAATTTGGTGTTTGTTAGCTTCCAAAAGTGTTTGCCACCTTGAAATAGTGTTTGTTAGCTTGAAATAGTGTTTGCCACTTTGAAAGAATGTTTGCTGTGTTGAAACCTGCGATTTCTGGCGGGATAACAGAGTGCAGAACAGAACAAAAGCAGAGAATGAATGAAACGGGCCCCAAAGTTGCTTTTTGACCATTTTTAGATGATTTCACATAGTGCGTACGCGCTATAGCACGTACACACTATATTAGAACACATCACTCTCCACCCTCCCTACTCTCTCTCTCTCCCTACTCTCTCTCTCTTCCTACTCTCTCTCCCCTCTCCCATCCCCTACACTCTCTCTCTCTCCCCTCTCCCATCCTTTACTCTTTAGATCTCTCACACACACTCCCATCCTCCCTCTCCCACTTCTTACTCTCTCTCTCTCTCTCTGCCACCTCCTACTCTCTCTCACACTCTCTCCCATCCCCTACTCTCTCTTACACAAACTCCCATCCGCTACTCTCTCTCTCCCCTCTCCCATCCCCTAAACTCTCTCTTTTGCAGATACACACTCCCATCCCCCTCTCTCTCTCCCCTCTCCCATCCCTTACTCTCTAGATCGCTCACACGCACTCCCATCCCTCTCTCTCCTCCTCTCCCACTCCCTCTCCCACCACCTACTATCTCTCTCTCTCTCTCAAGTTCTCTCTCTCCCTCTCTACTCTCTCTCTCTCTCTCTCTCCCATCCCCTACTCTTACTCTCTCTCTCTCTCTCCAATCTCCAACTCTCTCTCACACTCTCTCCCATCCCCTACTCTCTCTGACACTCTCTCTCATCCTTTCACTCTGTCTCTCTCATCTCGTACTCTCTCTCTCTCTCTGTCACCTCCTACTCTCTCTCACACTCTTTCCCATCCTTTCACTTTGTCTCTCCCATCTCGTACTCTCTCTTTTCCACCCCCTACTCTCTCTCTCACTCTCACACTCTCTCCTATCCCCTACTCTCTCTCTTTCACAGACACACACACTCACTCACACTCCCATCCCCCCTCTCTCTTCTCTCCCATCCCCTACTCTCTAGATTTGTCACACACACTCCCATCCCTCTCTCTCCTCCTCTCCCACTCCCTCTCCCAGGTCACCTACTATTTCTCTCTCTCAAGTTCTCTCTCTCCCTCTCTACTCTCTCTCTCCCATCCCCTACTCTTACTCTCTCTCTCTCTCTCCCATTCCCAACTCTCTCTCACACTCTCTCCCATCCCCTACTCTCTCTCACACTCTCTCCCATCCTTTCACTCTGTCTCTCCCATCTCGTACTCTCTCTTTGCCACCCCCTACTCTCTCTCACACTCTCACACTCTCTCCTATCCCCTACTCTCTCTCTTTCATAGACACACACACACACACTCACACTCCCATCCCCCCTCTCTCTTCTCTCCCATCCCCTACTCTCTAGATTTGCCACACGCACTCCCATCCCTCTCTCTCCTCCTCTCCCACTCCCTCTCCCAGGTTACCTACTATTTCTCTCTCTCAAGTTCTCTCTCCCTCTCTACTCTCTCTCTCCCATCCCCTACTCTTACTCTCTCTCTCTCTCCCATTCCCAACTCTCTCTCACACTCTCTCCCATCCCCTACTCTCTCTCACACTCTCTCCCATCCTTTCACTCTGTCTCTCCCATCTCGTACTCTCTCTTTGCCACCCCCTACTCTCTCTCACACTCTCACACTCTCTCCTATCCCCTACTCTCTCTCTTTCACAGACACACACACACACTCACACTCCCATCCCCCCTCTCTCTTCTCTCCCATCCCCTACTCTCTAGATTTGTCACACGCACTCCCATCCCTCTCTCTCCTCCTCTCCCACTCCCTCTCCCAGGTCACCTACTATTTCTCTCTCTCCCTCTCTACTCTCTCTCTCCCATCCCCTACTCTTACTCTCTCTCTCTCTCCCATTCCCAACTCTCTCTCACACTCTCTCCCATCCCCTACTCTATCTCTCACACTCTCTCCCATCCTTTCACTCTGTCTCTCCCATCCCGTACTCTCTCTCTCTCTACCGCCCCCTACTCTCTCTCTCTCACTCTCTCCCATCCTTTCACTCTATCTCTCCCATCCTTTCACTCTGTCTCTCCCATCTCGTACTCTCTCTCTGCCACCCCCTACTCTCTCTCACACTCTCACACTCTCTCCCATCCCCTACTCTCTCACTTTCACAGACACAGACACTCTTATCCCCCCACTCTCTTCTCTCCCATCCCCTACTGTCTACATCTATCACGCACACTCCCATCCCCCCTATCTCTCTCCCTCTCCCTCTCCTACCGCCTACTAGATCTCTCTCTCTCAAGTTCTCTCTCTCCCTCTCTACTCTCTCTCTCTCTCCCATCCCATCCCTTTCACTCTCTCTCTCTCCCATCCCCTACTCTCTCTCACACTCCCATCCCCTAATCTCACTCTCTCTCTCCCATCCCATACGAGCTCTCTCTACCACCACCTACTCTCTCTCACACTCTCACACTCTCTCCCATCCCCTACTCTGTCTCTCTTACACACATTCCCATTCCCCCTCTCTCTCTCTCCCTCTCCCACTCCCTCTCCCCCATCCCTTACTCTCTCTCTCCCCTCTCCCATCCCCTACTCTCTCTCTTTCATAGACACGCACTCCCATCCCCCCCCTCTCTCTCTCTCCTCTCCCATCCCCTACTCTCTAGATTTGTCACACACACTCCCATCCCCCCTCTCTCTCCCTCTCCCACTCCCTCTTGCACCACCTACTATCTCTCTCTCTCTCTCTCAAGTACTCTCTTTCCCTCTTTACTTTTTCTCTCCCATCCCCTACTCTCACTCTCTCTCTTCCATCCCCTACTCTCTCTCATACTCTCTCTCTCTCTCTCTCTCTCTCTCTCTCTCTCTCACCCCCATCCTGTACAAGCTCTCTCTACCACCCCCTACTCTCTCTCAAACTCTCACACTCTCTCCCATTCCCTACTCTATCTCTCTTATACACATTCCCATTCCCCCCCCCTCTCTCTCTCTCACTCCCTCTCCCATTGCCTACTCTCTCCCATCCCCAACTCTATCTCTCTTACACACTTCCATTCCCCCTCTCCCTCTCCCTCCCACTCCCTCTCCCATCACATACTCTCTCTCTCTCTCTCTCTCTCTCTCTCTCTCTCTCTCTCTCTCTCTCTCCCATCCCCTACTCTCACTCTCTCTCTTTGCCACCCCTACTCTCTCTCACACTCTCTCCCATCCCCTACTTCTCTCTTACACACACTTCCATCCCCCCTCTCTCTCCCTCTCCCACTCCCTCTACCATTGCCTAATCTCTTTCTCCTCCATCCACCCTCTCTCTCTCTCCCTCTCCCACTCCCTCTGCCATTGCCTACTCTCTTTCTATCCCATCCCCCACTCTCTCTATCTCTCTCTCCCCTCTCTCATTCCCTACTCTCTCTCTTTCACACACACCCATCCCCCCTCTCTCCTCTCCCATCCTCTACTTTTTCTCTCACTCGCTCTCCCTCTTCCACTGCCTACTCTCACTCTCTCTCACTCTCTCTCTCTCTCTCACTCTCTCCCTCTCTACTCTCTCTCTGCTACCCCCTACCCTCTCTCACATTTTCACACTCTCTCTCTTTCTCTCTTACACACATTTCCATCCCCCCTCTCCCTCTCTCTCTCCCACTCCCTCTCCCATCGCCTAATCTCTCTTCCATCCCCTACTCTCTCTCAAGCTACTCTATCTTCCCCCTCTCCCATTCCCTACTCTCTCTCTTTCACACACATGCACTCCCATCCTCCTCTCTCTCACTCTTCCTCTCCCACTCCGTCTCCCACCACCTACTCTCTCTCTCCCCCATCCCCTACTCTCAATCTCTCTCTCCCAACTTGTACTCTCTCTCACACTTCCTCTCTCTCCCATCCCATACTCTCTCTTTGCCACCTCTACTCTCTCTCTCACACTTCCTCTCTCTTGCATCTTGTACTCTCTTTGCCACCCCTACTCTCTCACATTTCCTCTATCTCCTATCCTATACTCTCTCTGCCACCCCTACTCTTTCTCACTTCCTCTCTCCCCTCTCCCATCCCCTTCTTTCTCTCTATCTCTCTCACACACACAAATAGCCATTCCCTCGCCCCACCCCCCCAGCTCTCTCTTGGTTTTGGTTTGCAATTTAGGTCTCAATAGTGCGTGCGCACTACCTCGAATTCAATAGCATTTTAATAGGGCGTGCGCGCTATAGGGCGCATGCGCTATTCAAAGCTTTGCATTAAAACCAAGCCTAAGGCTTGGTTTTTCCTTGGAGATCCAACCCAAAGGTTTGTAGTTTATAAACAGGTCTGAGACGTGTTTTCCAGCAAACATACAAAAAATGATTGATTTTTCTTGTGTGCTCCCCTTCAAGATTCTTCGTGGTTGGGTATCGATAAGATCAGGTTACATAACATTATAGGTCTCTGTGTTAGCTATCTAACCATATAATTTATTTTTAATTTGAACTATTTTAAGTCTTTCATCTATAATTTCTTTTGAATGTATGTTCATTTTTTGTCAAAAACCACCATGTACTAATTGGGCTGTAGATTTTAGCTCATTCATCGAATTTTGTAACAACTTAGTTTTTTAGAAACTAGACTCCATTCTACACACTTTGAAAAAAAGAAGTTTTGATTTTAGATTAGTTTTCAATCATTTCTAGGGGGAGCACACAAATATTTCACATTTTTGGGATGGGTCTAATTTAAAAATTCATTAAAAAAAAAATACACATTATAAAATTACCCGAAAAATCTGGGATAAACTACACAGTGTTAGGTAACTTTTGACTAGAGCGATTAAAGAATTTCAAAAAAAAAGTTAAAATTTTAGGGGGGCCACACTTTGTACTATGTTATGTTTTTTTGGAATAAACAGTACCACTTTCTGTGGCCCCCTTTTTTGAGGACCTAAAACTAAACCATTTTGAAAAAAAATTAGTAGTTTAGAAACTAGATTCAAAGGACTACGACTTTTGTCTTTGTCATATCTTAAAATTTTGAGCGTAACTATCTTCAAATTCTTGTTGAAGTCCAAAATTTGCTGATTTCAGGAAAAAGGTGTCCACTTATACCCCCCTTTTGGCACCACAACTTTGTGCACTTACCCTATAGTCACTTGAACATGAGGTTTGTTTCAAAAATATTGATTTCAGTGTCAAAATTGGTCAAAAAGTGGAACCCATTATTGTGGGATCACCCTATGAGACACACTTTTCTATTTACTTGGAGAATCTGATGTAGGGGAATGGAGCTTAGATTTTGTGGACCTATGGTTTGCATGGTTGGGGATGTGTTCAAGGCATATTGGACTACCTTGTCCTAAGTGCACACATAGTTCCAAGTTATCGTCTTAGAGTTAGAGCCATTTTAGTGACTACTGGTAGTGTGTTCCTAATTTACTGGAAGACCTTGGAGATTATTTTTGCGAGATTCAATCTAAGGGAGTTGGCATATGTGCTATTGAATTTGGATCCTTGGATGACACGTGGATCTATGCCTAAGGGCACATACACTTATGTTGTCATATGAGTTAGTTATGCATTGTAAACTTGCGGTGTGTCCTATGTATTTAATTATTCCATATACTTAATGTTTGTTGCCAAGCCAGCTTGTGGCTTAAGGGTGTATTTAATATGTGAATGTTTATTTTATGTAACTTTCTAGGTTGACCATGGCTTGGTTTAGTATAAGTAGAGGGTCTTGTTTTGTATAGTCATAATTCAACACGAGGAAGATGGATTAGCTAAGAGGAGCGAAGTTGAGTAGAGCTAGTAGCAAGGCCCGTGGCTTGGTTTAGTATAAGTAGAGGCTCTTGTTTTGTCTAAAGTCATAATTAGACATGAGGAATGTGGATTAGGTAAGAGGAGTGAAGTTGAGCAGAGTTAGTAGCAAGTGTGGGCTTTGGGAAACAAGAAGGTTGCTTATTGGCTTGCGAGCAAAAGTTTAGATTCTTCTTGGAGTTCTTTACCAAATTGTGGATCTAGGCTAGCTAGAGTTGGGATCTTGCAAGGTCTTGTATAATTGCTATTGTAATTGCTTATATATTTGGTCATAACTTGGAAGGGCTTGCAATTGAGCATGTTGCATGCAAACCTTATGATTCTATTATATGAATTGGTGTTGTTGTGGAACTAGATATTTGTGTTATTGCTATTATTCTATTGTGTGGTTATTTGCTGGGGGCTACGACATCTCCTTTGGGGAATCTTCTACCTTGTACTACATCAATATCCTTCAAATCTTGCATAATTTAGCTCATCAATAAATTTTTTTGTATTTAGTTTAATTACTTCTATTTTATACACTCTCCTAGCGTGATCTTATCGGCCCCTTTTTCATGAATTTATACTTCTATTTTTTACACTCTCCTAGGGTGATCTCAGCGGCCCCTTTTTCATGAATTTGTAACTAGTATATTATTAAACTATTAATAGAAAGGGACTATTCCAAAAACGATTCAATAATCCATTAATTAACGAATATGGACATAAATGCGTCGTGGGGGCGGGAAAGCCAACGGCCGATAATTGTGACTTGGACCCTGCTTTCGTGCGTTACTTGAAACCCTCTAGCGACCGTTTCAACAATTCCCAAATTTTGAAACTTGCAGGGAACTTTCGCCTGCCATTTTTTACAGCCTACTTCCCACTTCCTTCCTATTAATCTTCATGGAGTCTTCCTTTTTCCTTCCAACTATCTTCGTAGTCTCCTTCCTTCTGCCTGTTTGGAAAGGAAGGTAGGTACTCGCAATCATAATAGAAGATAGTTTAAAGAGCAGCTGACAGCTGATCTGATCATTTTGAATTTCTACAATCCTGTGTTTTCTGGTATTTGTTTTGATAACAGCGAAAACAAAAAACTGTTCTTAGTTCTGTATATTGAAAACTATGGGAGCTCATGGTGTAGGAGGCTTTGGCGGAGGATTCTCTGTCGGAGGGTTTTCTGGTGGAGGGTCGGCATTCAGTTCATCAGGCTCAAGCGGAGCGTTCTCTGGTGGAAGGTCGGCCTCCAGTTCGGCGGGCTCAGGCGGAGCTTTCACAACCATGATAAGTTCTCATGCCTCTGGAAGAAGAAGTTATTCAAGAGGGAGGAGGCGCGATGTTCACTCGAGGGACAGGAGGGCGCCACTTCTTGAGCCGTACGACGACTGCACTTCTAGAGATGTTAGGATTGGCGTTTTTGTTTTTGGTCCTATCCTCCTAGCAGTAATTGGTAAGTAGGGATATTAGCAATTTTATAAGAGAGCTTATGTCTTTAAAGTAAGAATGCGTCCTTTGGGAAAATTTTCTTACGAATTTGAGAATAGATCACGTTAGGTAAGATTTCATTCAAAATTAGACTTATATTGTGGTCATGATCTGAAGAATTTCATTTTGCTTGTTTAGTGTGGTTTTTATGTGGATCATTCCTTTAAAGAAAAGCTTCTGCAAGAACTTTTAGGGTGCTAACAACTTTTTGTCTCCCAAATAAAACAACATAAGTTTAGTTTTGTTGTCAGCTGAGTACAACACCCAGAAAGAGAGACTCATAAAAACAACTTGCTATCCAAAACTATAGAGAAGATCCATATTGAGAGCTATGAATGGACACAAAAATGTGGTTGATTTTGGCCATAGGTTCCAAAAAAGAGTGATGTTTTGCTTACTAATGGATAACATTGGGAGGGCGAAGACGCTTTTTAATTTCTAGCAGTCATGCCTTGCCATTATCCAGGTTCCACAGATTATCAATATATGAAGCTAGACTTTGATAAAATAGGGCCACTCTTGAATGCTTCTTGAACAAAGACATGACTCCTTGGCCGAGTTTGAGAATGTCCTCAATTGTTTTAGGAGAATGGGGCTCAAATCCCCTATTGGAGGGCTTGAGAGTATTCACCTCATCATTTGGGACAATCATACATAGAATCTATTCTTAAGCTCAATTTCAATTTGCAGTTTGTAACTATGGAGGATGAGGGGTGAAACACTCTACTAATAGGAAGATCCTCTTTTGCCAAGACAATCTTTACAAATTTAAGGGTCATCTTGTCTAGGATGCAAAAGGTAATGTGGAAGTGGTGTTTGTAAATAGCCCTGACATAAGTGGAGTCCCTAAAATACATGTAATGTTGAAGTGAGAGCCTTTTGGATTCCATCATTTGCTACAATATATGAGACACAACAAAATCAAAAACCAAAACAATGATAGCCAAGAATGCGTTATCAGATAGTGGTTGACAAGTTTTTAAAGGAGTTCCTCATAATTGCCAAGTAAGTGCTAAAATTTGGCAATGGGCTAAATACTTTCAAAGCCTTTACATGTTCGTGGTGGTAATCCCCCTTGCCCATTCATTACAGTACATGCCAATTTCAAAAAAAATGAAGATCTAAAAGTTGGTTACACAATATTGGGGGGGTTTTAACATACCTTGTCAGCAAGTTAGAGTAGCACACATTTATTAGGGAATAACGAAGACTAGCTGAAAACAAGAGCTTCTTCATGTCCTTATTGGGAGACGCTTTTTTTGCAATTTGGGTCCCCTTTAACAACGTTTGAAGCAAATGTATTGATGTGAGGAGTGATCAAAGTTTCCTCTAGGATATTCCATAGCTTTAATTCTAGCATTGAATTGCTATTCATTCTAGAAATGACTGAATAACAAGTCACCTTCAACATATAAATTATTACATGAAAGTGAAGGTCACCCTCTAGAGGCCTTCTAAAAGATTTGGGCAATGATATATTTTTGTAAAGTAAGTTGAATTCTGCTACAGGCAGGTCCTAAAATTAATGAATTATTCATATTTTATTACATGAAGGCTTCCATTGTGGATGGGGATGTGTGTTTACTATTTATCTGCTAGACTAGGTTGCTTTTCAGTAGATTCCCTGCTCTAGACTGCAAGCTATATAATAGCCAACAATATATAGCCAACAATACTTCAATATAAATAATTTATTTATTTCTAATTATATAAACGATATATTGCATGAACTATATCACATTGATATCTCTCACTGTCTTCTAAGTAGATGTATTTAAGATATCTATGCCAGTAAGATCAAATCCCATTAATCAAATCATGTGTTTTTTCAATTCAAAGATAAAAGAATTATAGCTATAATACAAGAATTGTAACATACCTTGTCAGCAAGTTAGAATATTGCACATTTATTAGGGGAACAACTAAGATTAGCTGAAAACCAGAGCTTCTTCATGTCCTTATTGACAGAAGCTTTGCAATATGGGCCCCTTCCCTTAAACGATGTTTGAAGCAAATGTATTGATGTGAGGAGTGATCAAAGTTTCCTCTAGGATATTCCATAGCTTTAATTCTAGGACTGAATTGTTATCCATTCCAGAAATGACTGAACAACAAGTCACCTTCAACCTATAAATTATTACATGAAAGTGAAGGTCGCCATCTTGAGGCCCTCTAAAAGATTTGGGCAATGATATATTTTTGTAATGCAAGTTGAATTCTGCTACAGCCGGGTCCTAAAATTAACGAATTATTCACATTTTATTATATAAAGGTTTCCATTGTGGATGGGTATGTGTTTACTATTTAGCTGCTAGACTAGGTAGTTTTTCAGTAGATCCCTTGCTCTAGACTGCAAGCTACAGTATAGCCACCAATATAAAATCAACAATATATAGCCAACAATACTTAAATATAAATAATTAATTAATTTAAAATTATATAAACAATATATTACATGAACTATATTACATTGATATCTCTCACTGTCTTCTAAGTAGATGTATTTAAGATATCTATGCCAGTAAGATCAAATCCCATTATTCAAATTATGCGTTTTTTAAATTCAAAGATAGAAGAATTATAGCTATAATACAAGAACTATTTTGTACATTACAGCTGCTTTATTGTTTGAGGATTTGAACTATGTTGCTCTTCACAAATCACAACACCATTGTTGCACAACAAGTCACTTTTTAACCACTTGTGAATGTAGCGAGGCCTGTTTCACTCACCAGTATGGTGATTTGGTGAGGCTTTCTATGTATGCGTTTGAGCATACACACATTGGAGGTAGTCAATGTCCATGGTGTAGCTATAATACAAGAATTATACTGTGCATTACTCCTAAGAGAAGTCGGACCTTGGTTGTAGTCAATTATATTATGTCACACCTTTGTTATGCGACAACTCACTTTTTTGCCACTTATGAATGGCTCTCACTTTGTTGGATTAGCAAGGCTTGCTATGGCATGCTTTTGAGCATACAAACATTGGAGGTGGTCAGTTTTTGGTTCGTTGATATTTTATTTGAATTTTATCAGCCATCACAATGTCACTTATCTCTCTATATTAAAGATTGCTATAAGAAAAGCAATATTCTTGTCAAAATTTAAAGTGTAACAACTCTTCATTGAAGTTTTGATGAGAATAAAAGTACTCTGGAGAAAAAGGCCATTCCATTTTGTCTTATTCATTAAATTCTATCACAAGTAAATGCTTCTTGTATATCTTTCCCCTCATTGTAAATCAAATTGTCATATTGTCTAGGCCACTGACAAATATTAAATTATCTCTTAGCTCTTTGTAAATGCCACTTTGTCTAATTTAAATTGGAAATAACTCTTTCAATTTACAGCTGGGTGGAGTTTTCATGATCTTTGTCTACTCGATATACATTCTCTAATTATTACAAATAATTGGAAATTACTCTTTACAAAGAGAAGTTATTTTTGTAATATTAAGTTTGTTTTTAGCACAGGACTTGATCAATTTTAATTTATTAGCTGTAAATACGAATATCATCGTTAATCTTTCTGTCTCTTTTGATTGATATTCAGGATCATTTGGGTTGATGTTTATTATATATGGCTCTGAGCAAATGGAAATTGGACTCAATTCTTCCTATTTATTAAAAGCAAACAAACTGTTTGTTGAGAGCATATCGGTAAGTCTCTGTGATGTTTATTTGCTAGTGTTGGTAATAATTCTACTTATCTTGCATATTTCTTTAGGTAAGCATTTTACATATTTCTAAAATACGCTTGTGCTCTCAGAAACAGTCAATTTGGTACAACGGTCTCTTAATGACTTCAATAACATGACATTTCTCTTTTAGTTTCTTGAACATAAAAATTAACTTTTTTTTTTGTATTTAATGTAGGTGAGAAATATTGATCAAGTTCCAGGAGTCCGCCTATATCTTTTTGAAAATCAACCTTTATTGAACAAAACAAAAGAATGGACTGTGGAACATAATGTTGTCATTTCAGGAAATCATCATAAGGCAAAACTTTAAACCCTTTTTAGTCTATTTTACAAATATAACAATGCAGATGGATATAGTTGTTTCAAGATAAGAAAATATCTTCTATATGAATTGTAATCTAGGATTATTCTTAGAGAAAAATGATGGCTAGTATTGACATGTTCTGGTGCTAAATGTAAAGTTGATTTTTCTTTCTTATGGCTTTTTGCAAGTTTAGGAATGGACTTTTTGGCTAAACCAAGGATCTGAAGTAACTATGGTATATGAGTTACCTTCCACCCCCAGCTTGTTCATGATTGTTGCAAAAGGTGAGTCCTAATTCTATATTTGGGAATTAAGTTGCACTTATGAATATCTGATTTGTACTCACATGTTTGCTCCTGATAATTTTGATATATAGACCCAAGTTTATCAATATCTTTGGTATTTTTATGCATGCATTTATTTAATCCCAACATCTATGAATGACAACTTGAGGGTACTCATAAGTTAGCTATCGATGAAATAATCGCCGGATTGAATATTCTTCACTTGAACACTAGCTGCTTTCAATATGGACAATAAACTCATATATAAGACTTGCTTTGAAATCTCGGGTTACATATTACTTGAATGGATAAGATTTTGAACTATTGATTGTACTTATTGATCAAGGCTTTCTTACACAGTACCCATTGTTAGAGGTATGACTTACTATAGATATGTTGTAACCATTGTCGGAGTAACTATACAGCTACAATAGATAAATTCAATAAATTTTTTCAACATCAATCCTTTTACTTGCATAGCATGCTAATTCTTTTAAAATTTTCATACAAGACTGATTTTTCCGTTTTTATAATTTTTGTTTTCAGGAGCAGCTCAGTTTAGTGATTGGGTTAGATATCCATCCAGTTCAGACTCCTGCAGTCTATGGAGAACTGTAAGTGGTATGTAACACTGCTTCTAAAGCACTATTACTCAGTAATTAATGTTATATGATATGACCTTGCTCATAAATATTGCATATATGAACTAATTACAACATATTTTTCACCTCACCTCAACATAATATAAAGGGCATTCTTTGCTAATATATGGCATCAAAATAGAACCAGAAAGGTGTTGAATGTACCAATTAATTGCAAGGAAATAGATCAGTGATATTTTCATAATGTACTTCTTCTATCATGCAAAATCATCAATACATTGCTTTAAAGTTTCAAACTGTAACGCCCCGCTCGGGAACCCAAGAGAAATAAACCTAACATGTTACAATGTTTACTGAACTATTTTTTTTTGAAGTTTAAACAACATCAAGATAACATTAATGCGGAAGCAATAAGAACATACATATCAAATACACATTTGCAATTACAGATACAGTTTCAATTCCTCAAGGATTCCTTTACGTTGAGTCACATTTAATAATTTTAAATTAATTAGTTTAAGTTACAAGTACAATGTCTCAAGACCATAAAGAAATAACCGATACAAGATCGCGTAAGCAAATGCATAAGTATAACTAATACAATGAAAGTACATCCAATTAATAACATCCACTGCACATGTCGCAGGGTATGTGAGAAAAGATACAATACATCAGAATACATGACAATATATATACATCATCTGAAAAGAAGTCTCTGAGATAAGAAATAAGAATGATAAAGGTACATTTTCTGCAACGAACATCCACAGCTAGCAATGTGAAGGGGGACCCAAATGGTAAGAAGGCACTACCTCCCGACCGCGTGGTTACCTAGTCAGACTTCCACTCCCACCGTGCAGGGAAGATAATGAACGATCCATAAACAGCTATCAAACATAAAACATTCCTAGGCAAGGTACCCCTAATAGCCAAAACTACCTCAAAGGTAACAAATGCTACTCAAGAAGATAAAATAATCCAGAAAGAAAGAACACTCAATCCAATACTGACACCACATAACCAAACATCATACACGCACCAAGTATAAACCAAATACCAAGATCATAAGATAAAGTCAACGAAAGATAATCATCTCAAGTCAAAAGCCACATGTCAAAAGTACAACATCCATGAATCACTAATCATCATCAATGAAAGTAAATAACCATAATAAACACATCCGACAATAGATACACCACCAACAATAAGTACACCACCAGAGGTACACAAATCTACGGAGGAGACTCAGGCTACATACTAGGGAGTGTCATCACATGGCTGCTTGAGTTACCCTGGACTGATCTCTTAAAAGACCCCGGACTCTCAAGCGTTGAGTTACCCTGGACTGGTTACTCTGAACCCCGGTCCCTCAACATCACACATGTGGAAACTAGAAAGCCCTCTCAAGAAGATGAGGCACTCATCTCATTCCCATCCTTAGTCTATACAAGCACTCAAGGCATGGGTGGATCAAATAGCTCTAACTTATTTTTTTAGTGCGTCCCCCCCCCCCTAAATTTTAATTACTAGATTATCACTTATTACATAACTTGCATTAGGTTACCCTGGTACTGACCACTTTGGGTCCCGGACCCCTATGCAAGCAACTCCCAAGTCACGTACCTAGAGAACCTCTCCTAAGCACATATAAACACAGTTGTGTCCCATACCACAACAACCCTAAAGATCAAACTTGGTTCCTTAACAGGCAACTTGATAATAGGATGGTTCTCCCACCCAAGTACACATAAATGCTTCATAAAGTAAACCTCATAAATATAATTTTCAAACTGAATCACAAGACATATCATGACATCCAGTCACATAAATGGTATAATAGAAAACTCACAAACCTCTGGTGTACATCTTAGACTGGTCATCACCTAATCAACTCGAAAATCCAAAAGCATAGATAGTACAAGCAACATCACAGTTTCATAGTTTAGGTTTGATTTGATAATACACAATAAAGTCAAAAGTAAAGTCTCAGTTTTGTGTTTAATGTACGTTTCAAGTGTAGGAGATTCTCGGATTAGTCGACTCAAATATATAAAGTTATGATCACTTTTTCTAAAAGAATAGTCTGAGTATACCCATTTATATCTTCAAGTTATAAAAGTGACACTTTACTAATTTTGATTGAATCATGATCATAAACAACAATAGATAAGTTTAAATATTCGTTAACTCTCGATATTAATAATTCTTAATTAAATCAAATTTAATTAAGTCAATTATTAATTTTATTTTACCATATTTCATTCATCAATAATTTATTTAATTATTAACAACAATGATTAAATAATTTTTATTGTTAATCAATCTTAATTAAAAATAAGCTATATGTAATTAAAATAAACTATATTTAAATGCTTTACAGCAATAAAACTTTATTATTAAATATTATATAAATATTAATAAAGAAGTATTCAAATCTTATTAAATAATAATATTATTAATAATTAACAATAATATTAAACCTCCTCTTTTTTTTTTAAAATAAACATATTTTAATCAATTATTAAAATAATTAATAAAATTTCATTTAGTAAATAATATTCTAAATTTAACATATATATCTTTTAAAAAAAAACAAAAAGTTAAAATCGTTGGGCGAAGCGAACCATGCAAGAATTAAAATTCTTTTTTAAAACAAAACAAAGGGGGCACTTTTAAAAGCCGCCGACCCTTTACTAGCTGCGCGACTGCAAGTTTGTCTGCTGCTGCGTGCAGTAGTCAGCTTGCGCACGCACGACAGACAGGTAAGGTGGTGGGGTGGTCAAAAACACCCCCCACATATTATTATATAAATATATTTATATTTATATATATATATATTTTTATATTAAGTTTTAAATAAAAATCATTTTTTAATTTTTTTTTTTATATATAAAACAAATAAACCCAAGACCCCCCTTTCAATAAATTTTAAATATATTTAATTTTATGTCGTTTTTACACAATACCTCCTTCCTTGATCACATTATAACATATATATATATTTTTTTATAAATGATTGGAATTTTTAGTCTAATAGGAAAAAAATAAATAAATAGGTTGAACCAATTGTATTTTCAATTTAGAATTTTCATTTCTAAAATCAAACCCTTTCCAATTTTAAATTTCTCAATCTCAATCAAATAGCAAAAGATTCAGAAGAAAGGTAGCAGGATTCATTCAATAAAATTTGAGAAAGCAATTTTCAACAACCACAAAGAAGACAGAGATCCAAAAGTGTTTCTAGAATAGTTCACAAACCCTACTTTGATCTGATGTTAACAATCTGGTGAAACCCTTGCTAATCCAAACTCTTCCAAGCTTCCAAAGATTTCTTTGTTCCCCTTTCCAAAAGTGTGTTCCTTGAAACCTGTGTGTGAAAAACTTGTGTCTGCCTTGAAAACTGTCTCCTTAATAATGACCCGAAAACCCCTAATATAGAATCTAATTACCTTTTAGGGTTTTTGTCTCCACAATTCTAAATTAGAATAATTATTTAATTTAATTAATTCATTCATGCACAATTAATTTTCTTTTTAAATTTAAATATTCTTTTATTATTCCTTCATGCACTTTAAGTGAATTGTTAAATTACTTTATTTAACTTTCCACTTTACTTTACTTTAAATTAATTTAATAACCTTTTAAAATCTCATGCACACTTTCTTAGAATATTTTTATTAAGTTCACATATTTTATCTTTTAATTAATTTCCTGTATTTTAAAATCATTCATGCAAACTTAAATCATTTTCATAATTTAATATCTTTCAACTTCTAATATATTTTTGAACGTTTAATTTGATAAATATTTATTAACTTAAATAACAATAATATTTAGCATTTATTTAAAACTGAACTCTAAATATATTATTATTAAATTAAATAAATATTATCAAGTTCTAAATTTAATCTTAAAACTTTTATCTTCAATTTAATTCTTTATATTTAATTAATTTCTCAATTAATTAAGTGTAATTAAATATTCATAATATCATAATAATTTTCCATTAAATTAAATTATTAATTTAATCTATTAATTAGACTTAATTAATAGAAATTCATCAAAGACTCACAAAACAACATACGCACAGAATACTCACGGGTTTAAAAAGGGTAGACAGTCTGTTACGAGTCCTCCTTGCAGGACAAGTATTATAGGCTTATGGTTAGGATTGGACCTGATCATTATCTTCCCATTCTCACCATTTGAGTATTTGTAATAGGGCACGCTCATCCTGACAATTCAGGGAAGTCGATGCCCGGTACCTGCATCCTGCATAAAAGACGAGCATGTACATGTATATAATATATCTAAATTAAACAGACAATGGCAGGGAGTGGTTTATCGTGTAGATTCCGACTAGCAGGTGACTACGACTCCCTCCCCAACCACATCAAACACGTCAGACAGAAAGATAAAATAAACATGCACACCATACACATGCAAGTATGGGGTAAGTATCGTAAAAATCACAAGTCTAACATCAATGCGTACATATAATAATGCATCTCTATCAATACAACATAATCATCATTAAAGACATCATGTTAACCTTTTTATGAAAGAAACCACATTTACTAACTAGGAATCATCAAAACATCATTAACGTCATGAATGAAATCAACTAAGCAATAATAACTGATACATTTGTAATCAAAGACATGAAAAAATATCATAATATTGTAAATCCAATATCTCTAAACTAATCAATGCACAAAATCAACCTAAAGCAAATTGACAATGATAACAGAAATGCGAACTAGGGGCAGGCACTACACAAACTATTATCATCTCTCTATTAAATCTCTCTGTCAAAAGTCAATAAGTGCGGAAGATCAGTCCAATGCATTTCTCCGAAAGGTTATATCCTTAAGAGTGTTTAATATCATATGGGAATCCATCCTGTCAAATTGCTATATGGGTGCTTAACAGAACTTCTTTATTTGATTCATTCTCCTAGTTTTGCCCATTTCTCCAAGGTTTGTTGTTGCTGTTGAAGTCCAATGAATACCTTTGATGCCCTCAATGGGTTATATGTATTTACACATCTACGTACACATACGTGCTCACACACAGAGACATGGACACGCGCTAAGTAAAAACCAAACTGGGAGAGAAAATTTTACTCAGTCACTGTTTTGCCCATTTCTGTCTAGTTTGGCATATGTTAAACATTATTTAAATTGCATCCCTCAAAAGGAAAATTGATGGTAGGTGAATTCTGAATACTGAAATCTATGGTCAATTCATGGCACTCTAAATTTTTAAGTGACTGTGAACATTGTCAGATAATATCAATTATATTACATCGTGAAAGTGTTGTGTATTACTTAATCCTTTAAATTTATGCAAATTTATTCCATGAAGTCACGTTTGGAAATTTGCTTATTATAATTTAGTGGAAACTGTTTTTTGAATAAACATTTTATTTTCATACTGTTATGGAACAGGTCAGGGGAAGATTCATTTTGAAGCCGACAGTGATAATGATTACTATTTTGGATTAGGGAATCTTAACGAAGAGAGTGTTGAAGTAGTGAAATTCTAGAACATTGTTACATACATTGGTGGTTATGATTCTTCACTTCTCTGAATCTATTTAATGATCGTAATACAGATGAAGTTACAGATGGAGGTCAAAAGTAAAACATATGAGATAAAGACAGCAAGTTCTTGGTGTCCGGTGGATGTAAAATCATGCAAAATTTTACCATCCCTAAGGGGCTCCAAGGTTGGCCTATTGACAACTCCTAATAAGCCACAGGTATTTACTAATGCCACAAATTCTGAAGGATTTTCTCATATTGGATGTTACTTGGTATGGATCCATTACACTTCTGTCAACTAGAAACTATCTTTTTCATTTTTAATGCTCATGAAATGAAAGTGGAGAGTTTTTTCTATTAAAACTTTACAAAGATTGCATCAGGGTAGAAGCCTTGTCTTACAAATTTAATAGAGAGATTTCGTTCTTTTCGATCAATTTTACCCTTAGGACATCTACATGGAAAATATTTGCAAATAGTTTGGACAAATGTATATTAGCATGTACAACTATAATACAAATATTAGATATACGCTAATGTAATATCATTAATAGTGTAATATAAAATAAATTTGTATTAACATGTGCAACTAAGATAATTCAAGTATTAGATATACACTAATGTAATATTATAACATATTTAATTAGAAAATAAGTGAGGAGAAATGAATTAGGTTATAAATGAGATATAAAAAATAAGGGCTCTGACTAATGGGTAGTGTCCCTACAAAGTTAATAGCCCTGTTTGTTGTTTTAATAGGTAAATTGAAGGTTCTTCAGGGATTTTCAACTTTTAAAATTAAAAGCAATAGTACAATACGATTTGATGAAACTGGTGAAGACAAAAGCTGTAAAGGCTGAATTGAGCACTCAGAAAAACTAAATGGCCTAACCAGCAAAGCACAAGGCAGAGCCCAGCATACAAAACTCAAAATTGACAACAACTTAAATTGATGCGTACAATTACAATAGTAGGCTATAGCAGATAAAAAAGAGTCACCTTTTCACTTGTAGGCTCCCAGGTCAGTAGCTGTGTCCATAGTAGCCACCTAGATGATTGGCTCGGCAGCTAGGGCAAACAGATTTGATATCTCCAGATAACCATGCCTTCTGTAGCCTTGCAGGTTTTCCATCTGCGAAGCCAAATCTGGTAGAACTTAGCCAATATTGCTTTCTCAAAAGGGACCAAGACAACTGATGTAGCTTCACCGTTTCCATCTTTGGCACATGATCATGGGTGTCCTCCACCTTGGACATCCCTTCAAGGTTCTCAGAAAGGAGAACCTTGTTTTCATTAAGCAGAATGCAATCGAGGATCAATTCCTTAGTCTTTGCTCTCAGTTTATTCTTTATGGATAAATATCTTAGTTGCCAGTTTGGATATGGGTATGGGAACTCGGTGCTTCGGTACAAGCATTTTTTTTTGGGTTTTGGGTATGTTTTGGTTCATGCACATGTTGATAGTATGATCATATATCAATGCCAAAATCCAAATATGAATAATAAATGCCAATTGAATAAACCTCAAAGAGACACCATCATCATTAAATAGTAAATAGACACTTCAAAAATTAAATGGAGATTTGGGGGCGATAAGATCAAGGGGCAGCCCCCCCTCACGGGGTCCCAGCTACCAAATTAAGACCTTCAAAACCACACAAAACTCCATAGCGCACATCATTTTATGGCTTCATAAAGGGCCATCTTAGATTCATGGACAATCCCCTTTAAAACTTCTTGCTCTTTGAAATACCAAAATGGAGACAAAATGAGTTGAGAGCAAAAGAGCAAACAAGATGATATGTTTTTAAGTTAATGATCTCATAAAGGGCTGTTTTAGGGTTTTGACTGGCCCATTGATGCACCCGGGTGCTCTCAGGGTGACTGACCTGGGCTGTGGATATGCATCTGGACCACATTTGGATCACACATCTGGATCCGATGTGGACAGCAGGGTGTGCATTTGGTAACTCAGGTAATTATTAAATTCCTCTAAATAGAGATCCTAGTTTCAAGAAATTGGATTTTAAAGGGGAGCTCTCTTGCAGAACAATCCTTACTTCAAAGATAAACTATGATTTGGCCACGTACAAATAATGGAATAGCCATTTTTAGAACGATATTAGTGAAAACCAGTGAACAATTGGGTGTTTCATGGCAATGGACTGAAACCGGGAATTACAACACTTAGCCAAAAGGAAAGACCTTTACATGGCCGCTTGCCTAGGAGAAGATTGTTAAAGCTAACAACCTTCAAGCAAAAGGCTTTATCAGTCCATCCATATACTTTAGTGCAAGGCCAACATAGAATACTATTTCCCATTTTTTCATCCATTGTCCTATAGCTAGAATACTATTTCCCATTTTTTCATCCATTGTCCTATAGCCTCCTATAATTGGATCCATGTCAATCAAATGCTAAATTTTATGCCAAAAGGGAAGGCCTTAATATGGCTGCTCATTCATGAGAAAATTCTTGCAGTTGATAACCTTCAAGCAAAAGGGATTATCAGCCCATCTAATTGCTGAAACTGCAAGGCCAACATATAAAATTGTTTACCACCTTTCATTCATTTCCTGTAGCATCTCATATTTGCTTCCAAGTCAATGAATTTTTCAATTGTAAAGGAGCTCATATAACTTCAAATAGAAATTACATTTAGAGAATGGAAAACAGTGAGACTCCTAATAACATTTGGAAAAAGCTGCTCGTACTCATATTCTCTGGAATATTTGTATATAAAGGATTGATAGGCTTTTCAACAATGCTTTTGTTTTTGTCCCAGGGAATGGTATTGGGAAAATGGTCACTCCTTGTAGTGTCTGTGCCAAAGACCCATTTTCATTGTAGTCATTTCTTGTGTTTCTGTACCTTTGGTCTTTTTGATCTCTGGGTTATATTATGTTATTTGTGTGGTTTGTTTAGGCCTGGTTATGTTTCCTATGCTCTCTAGGGCAATATATTGTGTGATGTTTTTTAGTCATATCACTGGTAGATTTTGTGTCATGCTATATGTGTTTTTACTTTTATGATTTATGGTGGCTATATATTAATTGTGTATGGCTTACCATATACCTGGGTTGAGGCCACTTTATAGATCCCCGATACAACAATAAATTAATAATAAAAAAGAAGAAACAAGCACTCTATTGCCAGAGTATCTAATGCATTTCTTCTTCTTGTGGTTAACCCATTTTTCTTTAGGCAACTCCATTCCTATGTGCATGTGCGTGTGCATAAAAATGTAGGAAGTAGTTTTCCATTTCAGACAATCTCTAAATTTTCTATATGTTGATAAAAAAACACTTTATGATGAATTGAGCCAATCAAAGGATATCTATTATGGTCAGGGAGTGTACTTAAGTTATCTGGAAAAGCATCTGCATATTTGTTGAACACATATTTGATTTGATTCCTAATTGTGCTTTAGGATTTTCATTTTACTCTCATCATTGCCCATTACCAATCGAGATTACCAAACCATGATAGGCATTTTGAAGGGGTTCAAATTTCATTGCGTACTTTTCAATATCTTTAGCATTTGTTGAACTTGTTCAAATTTTTTGAGGGAGTGTTAAACCCCTCGTTGAAAACCTTGGGTCTCTGGGAGGATGGAAGCAGGGGTGACACCTAACTAAACAGTTTCAGTTGCTTTTCTCACTGGATGTCAGGAGTGAAGTGCAAATTGAGATGATCCCTGGACATATATACAGATATTCAATGAATTCCTATGGAGCATCTAGAGAGTTTGCAGCAGTTGTTTGAGAGTTTGAGCGATATGGAAAATTATAGTCTGATTTTTCAGTATAGAGTACTAATATAGTAAAGGAGAGAATTTAAATTCATAGTAATTGATTTACTCTATTTGGAGCCATACTATAGTATTTATATTTCACTGATTTATGGAATATATTGGAAGAACACATCCACAACCAATTTCCTTGCTTGAGTTTCCATATGTTGGGTTTCCTATGAAAAAGATGTGAATATTATTTTATTTGATGTAGCTTCATGTTTTTCCACGTTCTGCAGTTATTTGCATTTCCATAACTTTTTTAATAACTGTGCTGGGCTTTTAACATTAGCAAATCCTTTCTATTTCTGTAACTTTTTAACAAAGTATTGGAAGTGGAACAAGCAAAGTTATTTCCGTTGGAATATCCAAGAAACTTTCTGATAAATTTCTTAAACGATTTACTTCTATGCAAATTGGACAATCTAAGTTAATCAGGTGCATGATAGTCCTGAAAGTTATTCTTATGATTTGTAAATTGTTATCCTTTAACGTATATATTTAGTGCAACATATGTAGACTTTTTGGCTTAAGATTACTACACGAACTTTTAGAAGTTGTGAAATTGGTCAATGCATGACGATCAAGTTAAATTTTTAGTTTCTTTTGAACTTTTGATGAAATCCGAAGTTGGCAATTCAAATATTAGTTTCTTTGTTTCGCGATAAAAGTATGTGATAAAATAATTGAACTCATAGAACAATGGCAGATCCTTCTGAATTTTTCGTTTTAGCACATTTTTCAAGGGACCTTTACATACTTATATTCTCCCTCAAACTTTACGTTATGTTAGTTTAGATGTTGATCACTTATAGTATCTGATAAGATATTCATGTAAATTTGCAGTCATATTTTAGACAGTGAATGACCACCTAAATTATTGCCCTGCCATAATTTGTTTGTCTTGCTTCCATTTGCCATACAGGAGGGGCTTGATGTTTGGCAGGTTGAGGTCTCGTATAGGACTCGCTGGCAGATATATCTCATATTTGATGGTTAGTTCAGTCTCAAATTTATCCAAAATGATTGTAATTTTGTAACGAAGTTTGGTTTCAATATTACGCTGTTACTGAGATTGTACAAAATATGCATTGTTCACTAATTTAAGCTGATAATTGCTTCTTCAGGTGCATTACTCTTTGTAGTATTATCAGGTTTGTTCTTTTTTGTTCGCAAGCCAAAAGATCTGTCAGACTTATCGCCAGAGGAAACAACTTTGAATTCACAACAAGATGCATATACTAGTTCTCAAAAAGCAAATATTGATAGTAAATCTGTTCAACGCAAAGGACCAAATTCAAATTTTTTTTCAAAAGTTAAGATGGTTTTGGAAGAAGTAAGCGAGGAAAATGTTTGTGTCATCTGCTTTAAAGAAAATAAGGGTAGCATTTTCCAACCATGCGGCCATTTTGCAACATGTTATGGTTGTGGTCTGAGGTGAAGAATCTGCAAAGCTTTAACTCTCATTTCACCTTTTGAAATTTAACTTATCTATTATTTCAGTTAAAATACCCTTTTTGATTTAAAAATGGTTGAAATGACTTTTTTTTGGAAGAGGTTGTATGTGTTTTTTGGACATTATTGTTACGTAATTTTCTCTATCGTTCACTAATGTAGATTGACCGCCTTTGCAGGATAAAGGAAGCATCTTCACAGTGCCCCATATGCAGAAACCATATCGAAGAAATTAAAAAAATATTCAATGTGTAATAATTCTGATATGTATATAGAACATTTTATTGAGAGCAGTTTTGTTGAATTTAGCTCAACTGTCTATTGCGCGCATTGTTGCCTTTGTCCGTTTTATAATCAACCTTCCTTTTCCTTTAAGTTTTTCCAGGCAAATTAAAATTTAACATTCAACAAACAATAATTTAATGCCTTGGTGAAAATATCGGACACTTAATCAGCAAAGCAAAATCCTCCTTTTATTCTTCTCCGCATTTCTCTTATAAACCATCGTCATTTTATCTCTAATACCATAGTTAAATGGTAGAGTAACCACACAAATTACAATCAAATCATTGCATAGATTAGATAAGATAAGATAATATTATTAATGTCCAATAAAAGACTACAGCGAGGGTTTATAGGATTGGAAGTTTACACCAAGAAAATAGCAGACAAATAGAGCACCAAACGGTGTCCACAAAAGAACAAATACAACAAAAGAAGAAGAAAGCAAGAGACATCACGGAAAAGATTAGGTATCTGTCCTTGCAAAGAAAAAATCCAACAGCAACTATCAGTGCGGCTACTAGAGGCCTTGTGATGTAGTTGAGTCCTACGAGAGGAGTGTTATTGGCGAAGAGGTCCCTTGTATGGTTTCACAGATCTGGAATGGCCTGTATTAGGGAAACTGTACAAACACTTAATACCTCGAACCAGAGTTAAGGGCGAGAAGAAGGTCGTAATAAGTTGTGTCTGGGCTTGACTCCTAGGAAATGAAAGCTATAAAGTATGATCA
Source organism: Cupressus sempervirens (assembly GCA_028749045.1). Taxonomy (NCBI): domain Eukaryota; kingdom Viridiplantae; phylum Streptophyta; class Pinopsida; order Cupressales; family Cupressaceae; genus Cupressus; species Cupressus sempervirens. Next base: position 310,561,311 of record CM053785.1, read on the forward strand.
CAAAGCTGCAATGACTCACAAAGATAGAACTTCAAGGACAATAATATAATGATTGAATTCATGAAGATTGATTTTACATTGAATCTAGTGGCATTTTCAAAGCCTTTATATGCACATGTAAAACTAACCTAACCTAACCTTACAAGAATACAACTTCTCAAGCTAACTTATTTAACACTAACATATGTTTATCTAATCTAATATATATAAAAGCGTAATATTCCAATGCTTTCAAAATTGAGAGCCAAGGTCATTGATTGATGAAAGAATTCAATTCATTGGAAGCTAGGTATAGTATCCTTGTGATTTATCTATTTAAAAGAGCATTTTAGCTTTAAGGAATTTCCCATTCGCTAGTTAATTAGTTCTTCCAATTTTATTATGGGATATTACTCATACATGTAAGTAAAAGCCAATTATTCCAATTTTATAATGGGATCCTATTTAGATATGTAGATAAAGGCCAGTTGCAAATGTTTCCTCAAGAGTTCTATCAAGGACAATTAGTGAATACCTTTTTTTTCCATCATCACCATCACTAGTATTATGGAAGATAGATGTAAGTGGACTACCATGTTCAAAGATTGCCATTAGGGAATCATAAAATGTCAACAATGACAATTCTATATAGTTAAGATTGGAAGTTCTCCTTAATCACCCACCATTTGGTCTATGGTTCTATAGATTTGAGTGGACTACCATGTTCAAGGATTGCCATTAGGGGGTGATAAAATGTTAGCAATGACAATTCTAAATAGGTAAGAGTGGAAGTTCTCCTTAACCATCCACCATTTGGTCTACGGATCCATGATGAATATAATTTAGCTTGTAGGGTATATAGGGATTCTTATATAGTAATTGATGACTACATGAAATGGATGGTAGTGGTGCCATAGAAGGAGGCCATAAGATAGTAGTGGCTGAATTCTTGTAAAGTATTTATTAATGAAAAAAATGCTTGAGTTCCCTTTGAAGTATGGTATTTATATGAAGCTTTGTCAAATTATTACCTAGGCTAATCTACTTGTGAAATCCTCAATGAGAACATAATTAGATCATTAAGTGTATTGACTTTGAGTACTAAAGATAAGACACCAACAACTCAAGCTAGCATTACAAGTAGATCGCATTAACCTACAATGGACAATCAATACATACCATTATACTTCAAAGTATGGTAAGGAGGCTCTCTCATCATTTCTCTAGATGTATTTGTAATATAATTTCTAAACAAACAAAAATATAGTAAAACAAAGCCATGGAGGTTATTGAATTCTTGGAACAAGAACGGGAAAGGGAACTCTTAAGGAGTTAACTAAATAGTTATTATTAAAATTCCAAGTGCTTATTTGACTTTCCATAGAGTCAAGTTTCAAGGTTAAATATAAGGTTTTGAAATGAGAAGAAAGGGCAATAAAGCAAGCATAAGACAACAATCTAAGTTTTATTTCCTATATGGAGGCCTTACAAAGGTAGTGAAAAGGGAGAAGCTGAATTCATCTCCAGCTTTGGTTGGTCTTCTAGACTGAACATAATAAAAGAATAGAGTCCAAGGTGGTTCGATCTAGTGGGAGCGCCATGCGATATTGCTACAGGACGAGTCTCCAAGTGGGAGATTATTGTCTAATGTGGAGCTTGATCAGTCCCCAAGTGGGAGATTGTTGATATGTGGTGACTGATTAGGAATGTATTGTACACTTTTCATAATTCTTTGGGGTTCGGGCCCTATTTTATCGGTCATTTTGAGTCGACATGTTGTAATTAATTATGACCCTAAAGTAGTAAAAATATTGTATAAAAAAGGCTTAGGGTTAGGGATTTCATAGTATGGGATGCAATAATTGCTTCTTGTGGCGGTATTGAGCTGTAAGGGATTACAGAGTGTAATCAGGTTGTAATCATTGGACATTAATAATATTGGACTCATTGTTTGGTGGACGTAGCCTAGGGATTGGGTGGACCATGTTAAATTTTGGTGTCTTGCGATCTCTTCTATGCGATTTATTATTTTATTATATTGGTTATATTTGCATGTAATTGTTATTTCTGTCTATGGTTATAATTTTTGTGTTGAACTTATATATAGGGATGGGTATGCACTATCTATCCCATCAATGTGTGATGTATCTTATATTCCACCCACAAGCTCATGCATGTTAATCCTTACAATTTTTCATCATTTGGTGTGATTACAAGCTTTTTGGTGTATCTTCTTTTTAGAGACATGTATCATTAGTTTGCATTCTTCTTTCCTTAATTTATGCCCTTGCTCTAGAGATTTTGTGTTCTTAGATTCATAACAATTTCTTCACAAAATAATATGATTTATTGCACTATTTTTAACATTTAATTTTTTCTAACTTTAGAAAGGGAAAAATAGATCATTGTAATCACATTGATTTCAAATCTATAGTAATCAATTTGGAAACATTAATTTTAAGGTGGAATTTATTCCAAAATGAGAATCTAAGGTAGGTCATTCATTCAAAAAAGAGGATAACCATTTCAAAGGATACTAAAAATTGTAGTTCTTCATATTATTTAGATCTTTACATTATCTCATATCTTGTCATGAATAAATAACACTTCGAAATTAAAATAAATAAATTATCATGTAAATAGAAAATGCATTTGATATTCTAAATTTAAATGATCAAGTGTGAACTCAACAACTCATATCAAGATTGAGGTGATGATTAATGGATGTGCTCTCTGTAATCTATGCCATGCAAAGAAGCTATATAAAGAAGAGAAAGTAGATAGAAAATGACTATTCCTAATTCAATTTTACAAGTTCTCCTTATCATATGAACCTTGCCAATTTCTTTGTTATTTTAATTGCGAAGATTCAAACAAGTTAAAATAATAGTAACGAAGTATGTCAAAGTGAGAGAATAACAAACTATCCAATAATTTGAACTATTTGTAATGGTGTAAATTTGACCTCACCAAAAGAAAACTATATTCACTTGAGAGCTAGGTTCACAACATACAATTAGACATCTCCAAGTAATTAAACTAGTAGAAGTACCTTATTATAGTTAATGATAAAGAATATTATAGGTGCAAAAATGGAAAGACTAGATAACAAAGCGTCTTCAGTCCAAGAGTGTATCAATCACGAATGTCTGTACAACATGTGGATGTTTGTGCAACACGTTGTAGTCATGTAAGGACTGTGATAAAAAATACTTAGAATGTGGAGAAAACCCATACCTATTCTTTATATAACTTGCAAAATGTGATAAAATATATTAATTAACAAAATTGAAAGTAAATAAAATAAATAAAATAAATAAAATAGAAGAAAACCCTCGCTCATTTGAGTGTCTCCAATTAACCTGCACATAAGCAAGATAGAAATGATGTTTGGGGTTGTTTGGAGTCTTGCCTCAATCAAGTCCCTGTTTTGGTGTTGCCACTTCCATAACAACCAAAGACATGGATAAATTGAAAAGACAAATTTACAAATGATAATTTAATAGAAATAGACCTTGCTAGATACAAGAAAATTCCTATTTGATAATACAAGAAATAGAAACAAACCTCACTTGAGGGAGGAAAGACCTAGATAGGCTTGAGAAATCCAAAAGTGCTATGTAGTTCGTTGCAATACAGAGAGAGAGAGAGAGAGAGAGAGAGAGAGAGAGATATTTTGAATCTCTGGTTCAACTACCTTTACTACCATGTAAGTAGTAAAACACCTTTCAACACTTTATCTATCAACTCCTACATGCATTTTAATTACATGAGATTTTGCATGTAGCTAAACTGAAAATAATTTCTTCTATCTTCTTCACTAACTCATACACCTTCTTTAATTTTTTTTTTGGCCCTCACCATAGTCTCTCTTTTGAATTTGAGAGATTGTATCTAGCAAGATAGAGGTTGATCTCCATTCTTCACAATGCCTAAGATGAGAGCATTCTTGACCTTCATGCTCATGACTTCATGTAACACAAACACAAAGTCTTTTTGAATCTCTGTATCTATGTTCAAGGACTCAAGATTGCTATACATGATCTCTTTCAATTTTACAACCCTTATACAAAGGGCACCCAATTTATCGATCAAGGGAAGGCCCCTTACCTTCATATCTTCGAGCCACTCACACCCAATCTGGCCAAAATGCTACTCTTCTTGAAGCTTGGTGAGTAGGGCCATGTTTTCTTCTCTAGAGGGATCAAAAGGCCTTGAATCAGATGACTCCCCTATTTGACTAGTGATTGGAGTGAAAAACTGCCTAAGGCATCGATCAATTCCTTGTTAATGACCTTGAGTTGGGCTTTGGAAATATTTAGTTCTCCAGCTCCTCATCTACATCTTGATTGAGGAATCTCCACATCCTAGCTTTAGTGTTATGGCTTGAGGGCCCCATGTCATGTTGTTGGATGGTGAAATTTGATGGGGGAAATTAACCAAGTTCCTCTCGGTCTTCATGTGAGCTAAATCCATAATGAAATTTCCCTTCTTTACATCTTTTCCTAGGGTTGCCAATGCATGAGCCTTCTTTTCCTTTCACAATAGGCGTTTGCTTCACAACTTGGGTGACCAAATCCTTTGGAGATTATCCTTCTTCTATCCTCTTTCTTTTCCTCTCAAGTGTGTTCTCCAACCACAACTTTGAGGTAAGAACATTGAGAGAGGTTTGTAGAGTTGTTGCATCAAAAAGTTTCCTCAACATGGGAGGTTTGCCTATATTCTTGGAAGAAAAAGGAAAAATAATTGTTCAAGTAGAAGAGTAGTGGCAGGGATGTTACCTTGAATATCAGGCTACGCTTGAGGTGTCTCTTGTGGTGGCGGGACTCCATCAAGTCCATCATTAGGTTGTTATCTGTCTAAGACATCCAAGTTAATCATTAAGACACATGTATCTTTGTCCTTTGCACCCTTTTTCCTTTCTTCCTTCCCTTTTCCTTAGCTTTTGTAGGCTCCCCTATTAAGCCTATGATCGATATTGAGCCCCCTCCATAGGTAGGAGTGTTGGGGATGTTCTCCTCTAGTGGCTTGTCTCCACTCCCTCCCCCAACGGTCTGAGAGGGCCCTATGGACGTGGATACAGTAGTTGCCATGATGCTAATGGAAGTTGTGGAAGATGATAGTGCAAGTTGAAACCCTAAAAGTGAGCCACCTATTCTCTTCCTCCTAGCCTTCATCCATTCCACCCATTTTTCAGTCCTTTTGATTACCTTGTCTATTAATTCCTCTAGATTGTCAATGACATGGCCTAGGGGAGGTGTCAAATCAATGGGAATATCTTTAAATTTTTTTAGATATGTGGAGGATTGCATGTATTGACTATCGTCCTCAAATCCTTCCACATCTATACCAACTTTGTAAAATTTTACTTGCTCTATTGTTATTCAAGAGAAGAATCTTTCTCTACTTACACGTTCATCAAAATAGTTTTCTCAATAGTCTTCTAGCATAGGAACATGCTTGAATCTTGAGCTTAACTACAAATTGTTCTTGATATAATCTACATGATCAAAATTTAACCGAATTACCTCATATAGCTCTAGCTTTTATTTCTCTTCAAAGAACTTGAGCATGTTTTTACATTAGAATGGGAGGCACATGATTACACTTCCAATATGATAAAAAAAGGGATGCCCACCTTCTTAGCATTCAAGTGCAAAGTGTTCACTTGCAAAATTTCTAGGACATCTCGGCCGAAATGATCCTATTGTACCTGGGTATCTTCCATGGGAATCTATCCAAACTTGCGATCCTAATTTAGTCGATAGGCTATTTGTGGGAACTTTGTTCCCAAAAATTAATTTTTTCACGAAAAATTTGCAAGTTCGCCGGGAAAGTTGTCAATTTGGCTGGAAAATTGAAAATCCTTCCCGTTAATTATTTACCGGCCATTTTTTAATCTCCCTCCACTTTTAACTCTTGTTTTGATATTTATTAGTTGTTATCTCCACTTTTAACTATTGTGATACCCACATTAGCTCATGTTGCGATCTATTCATTTAACTTTTGGTTCTTAAAATTGATTTAGATTTTAGTTTTTAAATTATTTAAATTATTTTATATTAGTTTTATTTTTTCTTTAAATATTATTTTTTAGTTTCTATAATTTATTTAGTCAATAGAATATTCGTTAGACTTTTTTTTGTATTTCTCTTATTAATTTTTCATAATAGATTTTTTTATGGGTTTTGTTAATATTTTTTTTTCATATTTGATAAATTTAATTTAAATAAATAATATTTATTAATCTATTTAAAATATTTTAGTAAATATTATGTTATTTAAATTAAAGATTATTAATAATTTAATTTGTTCACATAAGATTATATTTTAAATATCCACTTTTAACTATTGTTTTTCTTTTCTTATTTATTTAAAAAATAATTACTTGTGATCTCCACATTAGATTATGTTGTGATCTCTATTTATAAAACTTTTGATTTTTTAAATTGATTTAGGTTTTAGTTTTTAAATTACTTTAAATTATTATTTTTATATTAGTTTAGTTTTTTCTTTAAATATTGTGTTTTAAGTTTCTATAATTTATTTAGTCAATACAATATTTGTTATAGATGTTGCTATTTTTCTTTTTTCTTTTTTGTATTTCTATTATTAATTTTTCATAATAAATTTTTTGATGGGTTTTTTTTTAAATGATTATTTTTTCATATTTGATAAATTGAATTTAATTGTAAAATCTTGAAATTATTGAACACGTTTCTTAAGCAATATTCAAATTTCTTAAATATTCTAAATTTTATATCTATGTTTTAATCTTCAACTTTTTTATTTTTGTATTTTCATTTTTAAAAAACTTATATTTACATTATTTAATGTTCATTCTACATTTTTTTCTTAAATCTCATCTCCTATTGGCGCACTCGTTGCATGTACAAAAACATGTGACTGCTAGTGTAGTAAAATGTTTATACCTAGATGAAACAACTTTTAAATTGAGTCAAAAAAGATAAAAATTCAAGGGAGAACCACCTTTCGAGACACCCCTGCAATGTTCAAAAAATCATCATTGTGAAGGCGTCATTAACCTTTGTGAACTCTACATAGCTCTAGTGTAGTTGCAGGCATGGGTAGAAGTCATACACGTAAATATCCTCATATAACTCTTCAACATGTGACAGTCTAGGCCACAATTTGATAGTAGCAAGATCATGGATTAAGTATGAGGACATATAAAACTTCTTTTGGGCTTTCATAGTCTGAAGCCAACAAGTTGGATTGTCATTCATTATTTGTGCCCAGTCTACATATTCTCCTTCAATGCATAATATTTGATCCAACTAGAAATAGTTCTCCACAAAATTGAGCGAGTCTTCATTCCTCTTGAGCCTATGCAAGAGGATGAGAATATCGATAATTTCCCTCTTCAACTGGTGTCATAGAGGGTCGTAGGCACCTTGCTCTTGTGACTCCGAGGGGTCTGGAACAATGTGGCCATCATGTCACCTTTCCTTGCTGATTTCTTCTCATTATGGAGAGAGGTTCAATTTTTTTAAAAATGGTTCTACACTTCTCTTGTCAGCAATTAAAAATAGTTATGCAGGATGTCTTGGTTGAGACTGAGAAACACTTTGTTGGGTACTAATTTGATGGGTGTTCAGGTCATAGTGGGAAGTTCATTCAAGATTTAACTCTGATGCCTGCACCACCACCAAAAACACCTATTGTCTCTTCCAAGACAATTTCCTTCAACCTCTTGGTGATGGGATGGACAGGTTTCCTGCAATCTCTTATGCAGCTCACTAAGATCATAGAAACATAACTGGGTATCTATCAAACTTTTCAATGTGCAGTCAATCCTATTCAGATTATCATATCCAATGAACTTAGAAGCAGTGCCCTATAACTTATAGAAACTATAACACTTATTTTCTCTCCAAAAATTAAAAATGGTCGTTGAGAATGAGATGATGAGGAAACACAAACACATATTTCTTTATAGATTTTGGCTTTATGATTATTAGATGGAGTTTATCACACCGCATGAGTGAGGCTATTCACATTAAATTTAGATACTCCTTTTGAGGTTAACCATCTAATTTGAATTAAATGCAGGGATTAATGGACAAAAATGATGTTAGACACATCTTGTATGTACAGACTTTCCTTTATCAATTATATCTCCTCTAAATCATGCCTTCTTAAGTGAATGAGTACTGGCTTCTATTGGGATTGAAAATATAACTTCACAGATGTAAACAATATGTTGGGTTTACTGGAGAAGCCATCTGGTTTCTTTTTCATGACTATTGATTTCATGCACTTTCCCTTATTGCAGAGATCGCCAAAAAGAAGTTTTCCCTGAGCATATGCCTTAATAAAATCTTCATTAAAATATTCTTCACACTCCAAAAATCCACCTTTCTATGGGGTTAATTCATAATTATGCAAGATCGCACAAAAGTGCTTCTCCTCCAGATGGAAAATAGGTGGGAGAGGGGAAATCCCAAACTTCTTCTTTATGAAATAATATTAAAGGAATTTGATTATTTATTCATTGGAGGTGGGGGAAGGGGGACGAGGATGGGAATCTTATGACTCTTCTAAGGGAAGGACACAATCTAAGTTGAAAATCTCTGTGCTCCCACCCGAATCGAGTAATTTATGCACACAAGAAGAAAAGAGAAGCAAACACATTGGAATCCCAAAACTCCACACAAAGGGAGAAAGGGGAAACCAATGAGAAGAGGTTTGAGCCAAAACCCAACTTTTGGACCTAAATTATTTTTTAAATGCGGACTTGGTAAAAATGTTCTTGAGGCAACTAGGAGGGGAAGAAGCTTAAAAGGTGGAAATAAAAATAGGGAAACACCTTGTCAGCATCAAATTTACAAATCTCAATGAAGTGTAAGGTATTTGAAGAAGGAGACTTGTGTATATTCTTTCCCAGTGTTCAATTATGTAAATACTTTAATTGAACTTGTACTAAATAACTGCACAAAGAATATATGACAACTTATGAATGATTGCATGCAAGAGAAGCTCCAACATGGTGAGAACTACAATGAACTCTTATCATGAATTAATTTGAGTTTGTATCCATACTAGTATGATGTAAACACAAGCCATATAAGGAAACACTATCAAGGTCATGATGAGTTTTAGGGACATCGTTAAATAATTAAATTACCCCATATTATTCAAGTTTTCCATTGGAGTTGCAAGAACATAGATATTTAGGTCATTTGAGAGAAAAATCTAAGTTACTAAATGAATAACTCCAACTAGATAAAATAAATAGTATTCTCTTAGGTCTTCCTATGGAAATAAAATTGCTCAAAAGTTATGTTCAAGCTACATTCTCAATGCAATATTTTATTTATAAATTGAACAATGATAAGTTGGTTCATTAATTCCAACTAGAGGCTTTTCACAAGATGAAGAAAACACACAAATGAACCTCTTTTACATTAATTGTGTAGAAGTTATCATTGATATATTTCATTGTACTCTTAGCCATTTCAAACATTTTTTTAAGGTGCTCCTATTTTATTACATAGATGATCTTGTATCTGAATGCTTAATTATTTTAGTAGGTCTTGTTTACAAATAATAAAGAATTTATTTTCTCCTAGGATGATTATTTTCATGTTTGTACATGAATCCTTACTCTCTCACAAAATTCATAGAACTATTTATATGGAATGGTAAAAAAATGTCATGTTGAAATTGGTAGACTGTAAGCTAGATATAATTAAGGTTCTTTTGGATATCTAACAAAAATAATTTAATGTCCAATTCTATTAAAAAATTGAACTCTAAGAAAGCAAATTCATTCACTAGAGCTAAACAATAATATAGTAATGAGACACCTCACGAGATTTAGATCAAGCATGTGCATAGAGATTCATGAGCTTTTGGTGAAATCCCTCCCAACTTACGACAGATACTATCTAGTAACCCACTTCTATGGTCCAAGCATGGTGATGACATACAATCTTTGGAATGCTCAAGAATTAAACAAAAATAAATATCAATTTGTATTAGAAACATCCAAAATAAGTTGCTAAGCCAAAATATACGTAATTATTAGTTGTGATAGATTAAAAGTGAGAGATAATATGTGATGAATAAAATGAACATTTAACTTCTAATTAAGATGAAAATATTGTATAGACTAGAAGAAATTTAAAAGCTGAAGAAGATAAATAAAATAATACATCATCTGTTAAGCCTGTTGGTGGCTTAGTTGAGGAGATCCATAAGTGCGGGAAACTTATAATAAGGCTCCATGGTCCTATTTTATACACACTCTTTAAACTTAGTCATAATAAAAATTGTCTCACTTGTCTCAAAATCCTCAACATTATAGTTCATCTAAACCAAATGCATCAGGAAATGCAATGCATTCTCCCAAGAGAGGTGAAAAAGTTTTAAAAATAATTCAAGATAAATCCAAGTGTCTAAGTCATAGTGAATGTGATAAGTTGTCCCTTCTCCCTTTTTATAGCTAAAATAAAGGAATCACTCTCCCCATAGTCACAAATAGCCTTAGCATGCACACTTAAATTGTTGCAATAGTGAAAATTTGTGGGTGTCATCTCTACCCCAGTTTTACCTTAACCTTGGAGGGTTTTTGGGTGGCCAAATTTTTGTGTTATGTGTTTACATTTTACTTGTGAATGTGATGCATAGTTATATTTATTTTAGTATTTAAAGTTTAAGTTTATGATTCATGATCTAGATATGAGATGGATTGGTGGTGAATGCAATTAATCTGTTATCTACTTTAAGGAGTTAAAAGTTTTAGTGATCTTGATTCACCCCCCTCTTAGTATATTACCTCCCATTAAGACTTCCAACAATTGGTATTATATCTCTATTCTCTTAGAAGAAATCTATCAACTTGAGAGTTAAGATCTTGGAGATGGAGGTTTACGAATTGGAAAAAATATCATTGAAAAATATATGCTTGACATCCAAATCATACTGCAACAGCTAGAGAGGAATTGAAGAAATCCTTGAAGAAAATCAAAGAGATAGCTATTCAACAAAATAATACACTCTATAAAGAGGTGGATACCAAAGGAATGCTTGAAGATGGAGATTCCAATGAAAGTGATGTAGAAATAGCAAACCTATTGGAGAAGAAAAACATTTTGAGTGAAGAAATTAGAGGATTGAAGAGAGAGCATGGAATACAATCAGTGAGACTATGTGAAGTGACTAAGAAAAAAAAGAAAGTTGATAAAGACAAATTCATGGAAGAAGATGAAAAGAGACAAATGGCTACTATACTTGATGAAAGGACATTTGATGTGCAAAATCTCACAAAAAACCAGCTAGACATGATCAATCAACTACTAGTTGCATATCAGGATCTAGACATAAAAGATATAGTGATTGCAAATATGAGACCACATGTTGACCAATTGAGGAATGAGTTAAGATCTGAGAAGAAACTAATGGAGAGGATGAACATACCTAATGAAGATATAAGATACTTTGAAGAACTGACGAGATCTTTGAGAACAACGAGTGAAACCTCTAGACTAGGATATAACAAGTACTCTTCATCCATTGAAGAAGGAGAATCATACAAGAGTGGAAAATAAGAAACTCAAGAGGAAAACCTACATGTTATCATTGTGGAAAATTGGGACACACAACAAACATTTGTAGAAGCAAGATTGGTAAGTAAAATCCTAAACCAAAATTCAGTGGACATTGTTTTAACTGCAAGAAAAAAGGACACCAAGCACATGAATGTAGGACAAAGGTAAGCGATACACCTACTACACCTAGATTTGAAGGAAATTGTTACATCTATCAAAAGTATGGATACAAGGTTCAAGAATGTAGATCTAAGATAAAACCCAACTGGACATCTAAGAGAAAGGGCATGCACCTAAGCAAGGTAATTCTCATAATTTGGATTATAACACATGGTATAATTGTCATTACTGTGGAGAATATGGTCACATTCTAGAAAATTTCAATAAGACACATTTCAGAGGCAATTACAAGAAATGGTTAACTGGAAGCATAGTATGTTTTAGTTGTCACAAGATTGGACATTTTAGTAAGAACTACAGGACTTGAGACACCAAGCAACAAAAACATCAAGGGAAAAGGCAAAGTTGATATAGAAAAAAAAAACAAAGAGATGAATCAAACATGGAGAAAGAAGGTAGAAGGTAGAAGTAGTGGAACAAGGGAAGACGAGGTCACCCAATCCAATGGATTAGGTGATCACATCACTTCTAACTAAGAAAAAAAGGTATGAAAGGGACTATACATTTAATTGCTACATCTTACAATAGTTTGTACTATAAAATATGTTAAGAGTCCACATCTGCATGAGTTAAGGTGCATTAAGGTAGATATGAGGAAATAATTGAGTAAAGAAAATGAATGAATAATAGATGTTGATTATTAATATTGGCATTTTTAGTGACCGAGTATTGACATATGAGCCAAGCTATTATGTAGACTGAGATGAATATGTGAATAGTAATGAATACCAAGCACTGGAAAGAAAACTTTATGAATAAAGATCATGTGAAGGCCAAGATAGATATAATGCACCTAACAAACTATGCAACATTTATTGAAGACCTAATTTGACATATTGAAGGTTTATATTAAGTTTTTGAAGATTTTCATTCACCAGATGTTTTAGAGAATCCAAAGCGATTAAAGAAACTTAGAGAATAATTTGAGCATATCTATAGCCTACCATTGAAAAACAACAAAGTAAAGTAAGTTACACTTAGATCTGAGTTTGCTTGTTCTGTGAATTTCTTGAAGTTGATTTTAAAACCCCTATTTAAAAAAAATGGCATCGTCTACATTTAGCACTAGGAAGGGAATACTAAAGGAAAGAAATGTGCAAATTCTAAGGAATGATCAAAGTCCTCCACCAAATTTCAAGGCATCAGCTGCTCTATCATCAATTCCTTCCAGAGTGTTAATGGTACATGATATTTGTTTATGTTATATGCGCAAAGTTGGAGAGATTCGAGACTATGAATTGAGAAATGCCTATAATAAATTGTGTGAGAATAGAGTTCTTAAGGATGAAAACAAAGTCCTTGCTGAGAAAGGGCTTACTCATGTGCTATCCTTTCCAAAGGTTTTCAAAGTCAAATTGATTAAGATAATCCTAAGCAGGGTGCACGATATGAAATTATGGATGGAAAGTGGACTGGTGAAGATTAATAAGGCAATAATCCATTGAATGACTGGGTATCCAACCCTAGATCGAGTAAAGACTATGAGGTGTCAGTAAGAAACATCATCAAAGAATAAATGAAGACAAAGTACAACAACCAAGGAATGCCAATTGATGACATTGAGGACCTTGCAATTGAATTTGTTGTATGAGTAATAACACACAAGCTTTATCAGTCGAACTGACTGAACAATGTTCCTTGTATTGTAGTTAATTTAGGTTATAAGATTGTGAAGAAAGATCATAGTTACGATCTTTTTGAGCTTTAGTTGACACAATTGGAAGAGAACCTTTGAGAAATAAGGAAGGCAAATAACACATCATATAAGTTTGGGTCACTATTAGCTTTTATATTTTTCTATGTATAAAGTTTATTTCCAACTGTTGGAATTGTAGTGTGGGTTAAAACTAGACCCGTGACTGAGCATATAAACTTATTTATTAAAAAATTGGGTCAGAATTTTGAAACCATAATGGATGATTATTTTGAAGAATTTAAAGGAAGGATGAAAAATAGAATGAGGATTCCATAATTAGTTGTTGACCACTATTATGAAAATATCTGTTTCATGGTCAACATTGACTTCACATATGTACAAGTTGCAATATCAAGGGTTGCATGGCTGAGGCCAATGCAATATGAAGTGAATGTGGATGAAGTCACTATAGTAGTTATAACCTTGTTATCAGAGGAAATTGAAAATAATGTCAAGCCCTTATGACACAAGAGCATCATGGGTTTTCTCGGTGACTACTTTGGAGTTCTTGGAGGAATGCTCGATGGTTGCTTTGGAGAGTACTTGGAGTGTTACTTAGTCATTGAAGGAACTTAAAATATCTTGTGGCACTCAACCATTGAAGTTACTGATGATGCTTATGGGAACTCGACATACATTGGGAGCTAGGTGATGCTTGGTTGAAGTGTTGACCGAGTAGCTCGGTCAATGAAGGGGCTTGGTTGTTGGTGGACTCGACACATACTAGTGCTTAGCAATGCTTGTGTGAGCTTGATTATGATTGGTGTTTTTTTTTATACTTGGAAGTGGTTTATTTTTATGCTTGATCATGTATCAATGTTTTCTTTTCCCAAGTTGTCTGTGATCAGTTTCTAGTGTGAGCCAACCTTGGCATTTAATTTGGTTGTATGTACTTAATTTCTTTTGTAAGTTGACTTGTGGCTCAAATGTGTATTTCATGCAAGGTTTTATTTAATTTTTAACTTACTAGGTTGACATGTGGCTTAGTTGGGTCTAAGTAAGGGGTCTTGTGGAGTCTTAAGTCATTTATCATCCATCTTGGAGAAGAGGATGTGGAAGATGAACAAACTTTGAAGATCTAGTAGTTGAGGCTTGGGGAATAAGGAGATTGCTTCGTGGGCTTGTGAACACAAGTTTAGATCTTACTTGGAGGTTTTTACTAGAGTGTGGTTCTAGACTAGCTAAGGGGTTTGGGGTTGAATCTTGAGGGATTTTACAGAACTATTACTTGCTTTGTATTTGGCTGTAATTGGGAAGGCCTTACAACTTGATGCATTACATGTAATTAGTTATTTTATGACTAACGAGTTGTATTTTGTATCAGATCTTATATCTTATGTTATGTTTTTGTTGTGTGGTTATCTACTGGGGGCTAGGATATATCCTCTAGGGATCCTCCTACCTTTTTACTGCATTACCTTCGACAACTATGAGTTAGCTAAGTTTAAAATGATGATGCTAACAAAAGCATCCAAGATGGATAGAAAGAGGAAAAGAATGAGTTATGATCTTGAGGGAAAACTTAGAAAATGACCCCTGCAAATAACAAAAGGCAAGGGAGAAGATGAGGAATCAGATGAAGAAGAGGAAGAGTCTAAAGGAAAAGAACAAGTGGTTGCCGAGACCAAGGCAACTAGGAAAAATAAAATTGTAATAGTGGATCCTAAGGTAAAAAGGGATTTGAAGAAGACTATGAAGAAGATTGTTACCCCTCCTGCCCCTGAACCCAAAAGAAGAATAATTACAAGGAAAGGATCCAAAGAAGCACCACCTACAACTGCTAAACCAAAGCAATGCCCAAAAAAGGTCACTCAATTGAACACGGGTAAAATTTCACCAAAGAGGAAGC
The DNA here is from genome assembly GCA_028749045.1 of Cupressus sempervirens. Taxonomy (NCBI): domain Eukaryota; kingdom Viridiplantae; phylum Streptophyta; class Pinopsida; order Cupressales; family Cupressaceae; genus Cupressus; species Cupressus sempervirens. The sequence goes on from CM053785.1 coordinate 310,576,588, forward strand.
ATACTACAACGGGACTGAGTAGAGTTCATAGAAGAAGCTGAGAAGAAAATTGATCACCATGCCTAATGATGACTATGATAAGGGTGAGAAAATTGAATTTGATTATTGGAGTAAGTTCAGATTGTTCCTAGATGACCACTCGTGGATATTGACTACGTATGTGAAAACATAAGAAATTCAATAGGACTAACATGATTCAAACATATTAAGTATGATTCCTTTAATAAGGAAGACCAAGAGAAAATTGAAAAGGCCATGCTAGATATGATGACAAAATTTCAATATATGCCTATAGAACTATGCAAAGGGATTCTAGAAGATTTATACAATAAATTAGATGCTAAATGGAAGTGGGCAATATCCATAGAAAGACAAATAAGAGATGCTACATTAGCCCAAACAATGCCTGGTTTAGGGAAGACACACATGTTAATTGCCCTAAGAGATTATGCAAAGAAATTTGCGCCAAAGTTAAGGGCATATAAAATTTTAAATAATATAATAAATGATGTTTTACAAGATAATATTTTGAAATTGAAAAAGGTATTTGAACTATTAGCTTGAACGATAGAAGAAGAAAAAGAAGTAGAAGATAGGGATGTCATAGAGCTTGAAAATCAAGAATATTATAATGAGCCAGAGAGCCTCGAAGAATAAAAAAGGAAGAAGGTAGAGAAGAGTGCATGAAAAGATGGTGTCACCATAGAGGATATTCTTGATTTGACACCATATAATTAGAACATCTTGACTGAGGAAGATTTAAAGAATACTCTCAGAATTACAATAGGAAAGGTAAACTTCTCGAGGGGGGGGGGGGGGGGGTGGTGGTGAATCAACGGTTAAAACTTGAACCCATAAATTTTTTACCTCACATCCATCTCATGCATTCAATAAATAAACTCAAATAACATGTCAAGTACATACATCTAAATCATGTAAACATGTAAGCAATCACACACATAACACCAGATATGATTACCCAGGAACCCTCCAAGTGAGAAGGTAAAACTGGGGTGGGGATGACACTCACAAATCTTCACTACTGTAGTTGTAAAGTGTATCCAATTAAGGTTACAATGTTTTGACCATGAATCATGGTCTACTACAAAGATTTTTAGGTCTTACCTTGTTAGAGGATTTCAACACCCTGTTAGAAGTGTGCTTTGTTAGAGGACTTTAACTTACAACTAAGTAAGCACCTTGTTAAAGGATTTCATACAGCCTACTAGGACTACATTGTTAAGAGATTTGACTAAAATCAACTATTAAAATGTCTCAGCATAGATCTTGCAATTGACACTTGCTTGCTTGATGAGAGATCACCTCTAAACACTTATCTTCTTGATCCTTCTCGATCAGATGTCTCAATGTTGTATCCTTCTCTCTATCTGCTATTCTTCTCTAACTAATTCTATAATTCACTCTTTCTTCATAACTTCTAAGTGTGCACGAATGCTCTATTTGTGCATGCAAACTTCTCTCTTTTCTTCTTCGACATTCATTCCACATTCATATGAAGTTTAGGGTTTTGTCCTCCTTAAGAAGACTAGGAGACTTAGGATTAGGTATGAATCTATGGCTAAGATTCATCCATATTGCCACTTAAACCTTCCCATTTTCTGATTGGTTGCATGCAATTGCATAATGAATCCAAATAAAGATTCATCCTTATCTCCAAAAGATTGTAATCTATGCTTAAGTCGGCTGAAAAATGGGTTACATAATTGTTTGTGCCATTACAAAAAAAAATGTCCAAACTATGTCACTCGGCATATGAAGTCACTAATACTCAGCATGCATTGTATTTATGTTCTAACTTGGCACCTGCACTGCTCGACATCCACTATTTACTTAGCTCTTGAATCACTCGGCATGGTCTATCTGCTCAACACTTGAGTGACTCAACACATATTGTAACTCGACATGGTCTAATATATATGTTGTTCTCAGCATGTATTACTAGTTTGACATGAACTAAATAAATGGCTTAAGTGTGTTGACACTCACTTGTCAAAACCAATCTGAGATCAACAATCATAGAGCTTGATAATCAAGAATATTATAATGAGCCAGAGAGCCTTGAAGAACAAACAAGGAAGAAGGTAGAGGAGAGTGAATGACAAGATGGTGTTTCCATAGAGGATATTCTTGATTTGACACCATATAATTAAAACATCTTAATTGAGGAAGATTTAAATAATACAACATCAACCATCTTAGACACTTCTCCTACATGCACCAATCTTGTATTACTTCAAATTTAAGATTACACATGGATTGCAAGTGCATCAATTGATAGTTTCCAAATTACATTAGTCACAGTTGGTAATCAAGATACGAGTACTAAGGAGTAGGGAAAAGCTATAATTGTACTAAGAATCCACCTCCCTCACCAACTCATGTTATTGAGGAGGAAGAAGAAGATCAATCTACTCAAGATGTCTCAGGATCTCATGTTGAGGGAGCAAAGGAGGCTGAAATAATCAAAGCTAGAGGAGACTGAGAAGCCAAAAGAGAAAGAGGATATTCAGGCTATAATACAATTGCCAAATGTTTCTCCTATTCATACTGATGCATCAAATGTTACACCTTTTCAATAGGCTACACCTACTTAGTAAGAGAGTACTTCCATAGGGCAAAAAACACCAAGACCGAGTGCTAGAGGGACACAAATGCAAATAATATTGACGAGTGTTAGTACACCATAGTCACATATAATGGAGAACAAGATTGAGTCACCCGAGACTCCAATAACTTTAGATGAGGTCATTACACTTCCCAAGTATGACCCTGACACAATGACACTTGAACAAATGCAAATTCTACAAGTGTTTCTGAGCAGATAGACAAGCAAGAACAAGTCAAAAGAGAATTCAAGCAAAAACATGTATTGTATGATATCAAGGACATTTTTTTAGATGCATTTGAGATTCAACATGTAAATGAGAACGCACCAATTTTGGAACAATTAGTTCATATTGTTGATAAAGTTAACACTGAGGATATAGCGACCAATGACAAATTTAAGAGATGGTTTGAGAAAAATTCTGAACACAAAGTTTTGGAGAAAGTGTGAACATAAATTACACTCAATCAAGTTGAACTTTTAAACCTTGTAAATATTTTGGAAGGAATTTTGCTGATTATTCATTCATTTTATATAAAGCTTTGTGATGTTGGATTTTTCACCATGGAGACTCAAAGGTCTATTGATCAATTACAAGAAGAGTTGAAAGTATGTGCACATTCTTTGAGAAAGGATGCAAGTTCAAGCTCTATGTGGTTTAATAAAGTAATATTTGGTCAAGGAAGATTATCCAAGTTGATGGCCAAAGATAGAAACATAAAAAAAAATATTGATTTCTATTCAAACCATGTTGCTACCCCATTTGGAGGTCATGCAAAAGGAACTATCAGCTACAAAGAATCTAATCAAGGGAGATCCCCATCTCTCTATTGTAGACAACTTAGTAGATCTAGCATCACAACTAGAAATCCAAATTCAGGTTATGGAATTAATCAGATCAAGATGGAATCATGGATTAGAGGTGATTATATAGAATCACAAATCATTTTTGGATAAGTAAAATTTTACCCATACACACCTCAAGCCATAAGTGTAAAAAACAAGGAGGAATGATAATCACAATGCAACCACAAGGGGGAATCCATAGGAAAAGTTTTGGAGAGACATATGCATATGATGTATATAGTGCAAAGACCGAATCTCATTCTTAGGGGGAGTGTTATTTTGAAATTTTGAATGGAATACTATGTCATGCCAAAGTGTTTTCATCACTAATGTCAAAGCGGGATTTTTTGATCTCTACACCATGTTTCCTATAAGTGCTCAACACTTAGTCATTTTTGAGGCAGAGTTGGTTGGTCATCACTGTGAATGAGCCACCTAATGAAGACTGAGGAATTCATGGGCTTGTTTATATTTTACTCCAAGTTGAGCAAGTCTAAGGTTGTCGAGCACCCTAGTATCGATCGAGTAATATTATGTCGAGAAAAATGAAGATAGTTTGTGCTGAGTGAGAAAGTTATTGCCAAGCATACAAAAGTTGATGGACAACATGAATACCACTTGTGACTGGGCGTTAGGATATTCAAGTGTTGAGTAACCAGTTTTGGCATATGTTTTTGTAATGACACAAAAACTTATGTAAATAATTTTGGCCAACTTCTATACTTAGTTTATGAATTATAGAGATAGTTAATGAGGTAATTATGCATTTTGTTAGAGGAAATCAATCCCTAGGAAGGAAGAGTAACCAATTAGAAAATTAGAAGGTCTAAGCAACAAAAGGGAGAATTTTGAATTGTTGATCTTGATCTAGAACCTTCTCTAGTTATCTATTTAAGAAGGGTTCAAGACCTAAATCACAAGGATGATCATGTATGTGTGAGAAGGTCAAGGATAAAGTAAAGGAATGCTAAGTTTCATTACCAAAGATAGAGATTAGACAGAGCAGCCTAGTGGTGAAGAGCATAATAGAGTTTATCAGATTAGGAGATCAATTCAGATAAGGATAGAGAAGATTTGTAATCTAGCATCAAGTGCTAACTGAAGGATCAAGTACTAAGACATTCTAACAAGTGGATCAGGGTAAATCTCTTAAGAGAGTTATCCTAATAGGTCTATTTAAATCTCCTAACAAAGTGCTTACTTAGTTGTAAGTTATAATTCTTTAATCAAGGCAGACCTAAAATTCTTGTAAATATTTTAATAGAAAAGATCTCTCATAGGGTAGATCATTAGAAGAGATCAAACATTGTAGCCTTAACATGCACACCTTATTGCTACAGTAGTGAAGATTTATGGTTGTCATCCCTACCCCAATTTTATCTTCACTTTGTAGGGTTTCTAGGTAACCAATTTTTTGTGTTATGTGTTTACATTTTATTTGTGGACATGATACATAATTAGATTTATTTCAGTATTTCAAGTTTAACCTTATGGTTCACGATCTAGACATAAGACAAACTAGTTGTGAATGCAGTTAATTTGTTATCTACTTTAAGGAGTTAAAAGTTTTAGTAATCTTGATTCACCCCCCTCCCCCTTCTCAGTATCTTACTTCCCATGAAGACTTCAAATATATCGATGTTTAGGATACCTTAAAAGGGAGGATTCAAATGAGTTGTATGTATATATTGTGCATTCTTTACTCAATATATTGATAAAACCATACACATTAAGTTACAAATGCATTTAAGAGTTGAGATCCATGATTTAATTAAGAAGAAAATGATTTAAGAAAGAAATGAAAAGGAAAGTTAAACTTCTAAAATGCACAATGATCTCTAGATAAATTTGAAAATTATAACACTGATATAAAAAATATGTTTATTCTAAATGATTTCTACTTAGGAGAGGCTTGGTTTTATAGGAATTACATGAGATTGTGTGGTTTGGATTAAAACTTGGTAAAGGGTTGAGATCCTCCCTTCCTTGATCCATGTGAGTTAGTCCATGTGATTAGTCTTTGATTGAATCTATTTGTGATTTCTTGGTAGGTAGAGGATGAGAAAAAATAGTATCTTTATTTTAATTCCCTTTTCAATTAAAATTTTAGCAAATGAATTTATTTAATTAAATGTACTAGGACCTTTAATTAAATGATTTTATTTAATTATTAAATATCCTTGACACTTTATTAGGAATTAATCAGTGGTTGATTTAACTATGCAAGTATATCATCCATAATCAAGTCTAGTATTTTACCCTGTCTGATTTAGATTTAGGTTTAATTACTAAAGATTAGGGGTTCTTGGTTTATTAGACTAATTTTGGGTGATTAAATTTTACCTTACTTGAATGCATGCGTATTTAACATGTTGATTCAAAGAAGATCTAGTATAAAAGAAGCAAACAGTTTGAAATGAAGTGACAAAAATATTCTTGATTAGAAATTAATTCCAAGCATGATGGAACTAAGATTTATCAAAGATCTGAAGATACCAGTTCCAAACATGATTGAATGAAGACCAATAATAATAACTTTGATCTTGATTGGACAAATATTGATAGAGAAAGAAGTTAGAATTCTCATCTTGATGTTAAGGGATGAAATTGAACACCAATTTGATGATGATGAAAACTAACCAACTTGATTTGAAGCAATAAAATTGATCAATGTTAGAAAGATTTCTTAAACCATAATCTTGGCTTGAATGAATAACCAACTTAATAAAGAGTGATGAAATCAACTACTATTAATAGGTTGACCAGGGTAATTAACTTGATAAGTGTCCTAATGAAGCCATTACCTAATTAGGAAGATGCTACCACATTGATGGAGTTTGATGAAAATGATACACTCCTAGCTATTCAATTGATCTTAAAAAGATTAGGTTTCAATCTAAGTAATTTGATGTGAAGAAATGAAATCAATCATGTAGAAATATTTAAGAACCTCAACTTGATATGGATTCTAATGAAGTTGAGATGCCCCTAGTGATTAGGTCATGTTGGATTCGACGGTTAAGCTCAATTGTCATCTTGATCACTAAAGAAGACATAATTTTTCTTTTTTGACTAGATTGAAATATTTTCTTGATCCAATGTGATTCAAAGTTTGATGATGCATTGGTCACCCCCTAGGGAACTAAATCAAAAAACAATGTCATAACATATTGATTTTGGGCTTTTTGATTTTTTTAAAAAAAATTGTGTTAAAGATCTTAGTAAAAGTATCTCTTGTAACTTGTAATGGAACATGTTTTTATTTCTATATGTTTCAAGTTACTCTTAAAATGAAATATTTATATGATTTGAAGAGGCGTGTCTTCCATAGAGACATGTATCTTCTTAACTCATATTATTTATCACAAATAATATTTTCTCAATGTATTATCATAATGATAATAATTTATATATAGAGTATGTATATGTGTAATAATATATGTCATATATATAATATCTATGTATATATATCTACTTAATAATTTATTATCAATAATAATAATAATGCTTCATGGTAATATTAGATAAAGATAGAATTCAAATGTTTCAAGATCAACAGGCCATTCAAACATTTGATTTTATAGACATTTGATTGAAGCTAAAATCATTAACAATCTCTCTTAGCTAGGAAGGATGATTCATATCCAAATAAACAACATAATGTCAATATCACTTTAATGTGATATCAGATAGTATGGGGTTGTTCATAGACATCTTGAATTTGGAGATATAAACCATAATGATATCATCTCATGATATCAAGAGTAATGACCTACTAATATCAAGTCTCATGATGTTTACCAAGTAATTAGTGAAATGGCCTACGAATATCAAGTCTCCTAATACTCACAAAGTACTCAACATGTCTAAGATGTTACCTTAATTTATCATCAAAAGTAAGACCCAACCATGAATATCAATCATAAGATATTCACAATACTCATATTTTCTTTGGTATATGCATTGACATCAAGTTTCATGATGACTACTAAGGAAAATATTTGCACCTGATTGTTTTAGGAAACTACATTTGGAAAAAATTTTGTTTGTTAATTGATCTCAAAACTATTGGTGAGATGGTTTGGTATTTGATCTAAATTTCATATCTATTTGATTGATGAACAGGATTTGAGAAGTTGTTCATAACAAAAGAATCTAGAGGAAAGATTGAGTTATGAAGAGGAAAATACAAATGGACATTTGATTAGTTGGACTTTGACAAGATATAATAATTTTTTAAATCATGGTGCAAGTGGAGAAAGCAGTAATGGTCAAGTCTTGGAAATGATCAAATGTGTAGGCTTGACTGAGTAATAGAGTAAAAGATAAGGAATTTTGATGGATATGTCAAGTAATGCTAGTGTCAACCAAGCCACAGTAAGTGCCACAAAAATCAATGTTGACCAAGCATCAGTATAGACTGAGTGATAAAATTGATGTAGAGAAAGAAGTTTTATAGTGACCGAGTAACATAGTGATGACTGAGTTTTACAACTTAGTGTTAGTCGAGGAACAACATTTTAACAATTTTTGACGAATCATAATTTCTATCCGACTAAATTGATTTCTCAGGATAAGGAAAATTTGTTGAAAATAAGGATTGATGAGTTGGATCATTTAATTTCAAGAGAGGATTAGGTAATCAAATTCAGAGATGATTTCAAGGAGAAGTTTCTAGAAAAGGTAGAGATGAATAGAATGTCATTTAGATACATTGTATTTGATGGATCAAATCATAAACCCTACGATCAATGATGTTGTTTAAGAAAAAAAGAAAAAAAGAACTACCTATTTAAAGAGGTACAAAGGAAAACTTTTGTGTAGTGAGAGTAGAGAAGATAGAGAAGAGAGGTCGTACACATGAGAATAAGTTTCCTAAGAGTTGGAGTTGTTATTGATATTGTTGACTGGTGAATCTAATAAAAATGCTTAATTGGTTTGAGAAGAAGTGAAGGGTGATTGCTTGAAGAGTTGTCAAGAGAATCAGAGATTGAGATGACAATTGAGGCCCGACAGTGAATCATTATTAGGAGCTAAACAAGATATATGAACATTCAAATTGAGTTGTACTTAACAAACCAAACCTGTTGTTACTTTCTAACCATTGTGAAAAGTATTTAAAATCCTTTAATCAAGGTCGACCTTATAGTCATAAGGAATTAATAGTCTATGTAAATCCTTTAACCGAGTGACATTCTAATGGAATGTTCTAAAGCCCTCTAACAAGGTCACTCTGAATAGGGTTATTAAATCCTTTAACCAGGTCACATTTACTAGTGTGTATTGTAAAATTTAATAGGATTGGCTCTTATCTGGGTTCACTTCAAAAGAGTAAAAATTGGTGACATGTTGCTGGTGGTTTTTCCCAAATTGGCTTTCCATGTTAAATCCCAGTGTCAAACTTATGTGGGTGTTATTATGATGCTTTATTGATTAAGGTTTACATACTACAAATTTGTTATTTTAGAATAGTGGACAATTAGCTAATGTTGCAAATAGTTTACCGTAGAGACCAAGCAATGGAATAATACAATCTGAAATTGTTTAAGTGTTTGTTTTTTCAATTAGTACTTGGAACTTGGATAACTAATTTATCCCCATATCAGTTATTCTAAATATTCTAACAATTGGTAGCAGAGTATTGGTTCTTGCAAAGAGAATTTTAAAGGGATTTAAAGCTAAAGATCATGGCATACAAAAGAGAGGTACCAAAGTTGAAAAAAGAAAACTTTCCTACATGGCACAAGTTGATGAGTCTACATATATCTAGTATTCGTGATGTTGCATTGGGTTTTCTAGATAGTGCATATGTGAACATAACATAATTCCCTTTGACTGCTCAATAACTGAAAGAAAAGAAAGAACATAATCAGTCAATGTTGGAGATCGCTTTAGCCCTATGCTATGATGAGTTTAATGACCTAAAGGAATGCAAGAATTCAAAAGAAATGTGGGATAAAATAAAGACCATCTATGGAGGAGATGATAATGGCTTGAGAGCCAAATCAAAAAGTCTGAGAGGTAAGTTTGATGAAATGAGAATGACAAAAGGTGAGAACATAGTGCAGTATTGCACAAGAATCAAAGAAGTCTTAGGATTAACCTCAAATAGAAATAATAGTTACATGCAAATATAACCAATATCAAAAAATAATAGATCGCACATAAGAGAACACAAGACACCAAGATTTAACATGGTTCACTCAATCCTTGGGCTACGTCCACCAACATCAAGTCCAATATTATTATTATCGAGTGATTACAATCCATAATCCCTTATAGCTCAATACCACTACAAGAAGCTACAATATCACCATTGCATTATGGAATCCCTAACCCTAAGCCTTTTTACACAAGTTTTTGTAGCTTAAAAAATTAGGGCTAGAATAAGTCGTCCAATAGGAAAAATAATAGCTGATGCCTTTTACAATATAAGGTCATTTTTGGCTTTGGGGGTGCTACTCCCAAACCCCAGTAGAAATAATATTAGGAGAAAACCACGTTGAATAAACCTCCAAGTCTGATTAGGCTCCACATCACAACAATCTCCCACTTGGAGACTAATCAGGCTCCACAACAATAACCTCCCACTTGGAGACTAATCATAACATTGTTTCACATGTAGCTCCCACTAGAATATCAAACCACCCTAAACTTCGGTATTCTTTTATTCTATTCATTCTGGAAGACTTACCAAAGGTAAAGAGGAGTTCAACTCCTCCCTTGTTACTACCTTGGTAAACATATTTGCTAGATTATCATCTGTATATATCTTCTCCAACTTTAACTATCCATCATCCAAAACTAATCGAATGAAATGGTACTGCAACTATATGTGTTTTGTCTTTGAAAGTAGAGCTAAATTCTTTGCAAGATGAATGAAACTCTATCTATATGTGAGAAAATAATTATCCCTTTGTGGATTCCCAACTCTTCCATGAAGAACTAAAGCCACATCATCTCCTTGGCTACCTCTATATTAGCAACATACTCTCTCTTTGTAGTGGATAAAACATTAACATTCTGCAACCTAGAAACCTATCTCACTACTGCTCCACCAATAGTAAATACATAACTTATAGTATTCCTCTTGGTATCAATATCCCCTACCAAATCTGAGTCAATGTGTCCTTGTAAATCAGTAGTAGAGCCCCCAAAATCTAAACACTTACTAGATGTTCCTTGCAAATATCTAAGAATCCATTTAACTGCATTCCAATGCTTGATTCCCGGATGACTCATTTACCTGCTAACAACTCCCACTGAATGTGTAATATCAGGCCTAGTACATACCATAACATACATCAAGCTTCCTACAACTAAAGCATAAGCTATCATAGACATCTTATCCTCTTCTTCTTTTTTCTTGTGACACATCTCCTTAGTCAACTTCAAATGACTAGGTAAAGGCCTGCAGACAACTTTAGCATTCTCCATAGAGAAACATTGCAACACTTTCACAATATGATCAGCCTGAGGTAATGTCAATTTCTTTTTCTTCCTATCTCCACAAATCTTCATACCAAGCATTTGTTTTGCTGCCCCAAATCCTTCATAGAAAATGAATGTTCTAATTGCTCCTTTAACCCCTTAATGTGATCCATGTTAGACCCAGCTACAAGCATATCATCAACATATAAACATAAAATAATGTAGTTGTCATTGTCCAACCTCTTAAAATAAACAAAATGATCTAAATGACACCTATTGTATCCATGCTCATGCATAAACCTGTCAAATTTCAATTACCATTTCCAAGGTGCTTGCTTCAAGCCATATAAACTTTTCTTCAATTTGCACACTAAGTTCTCCTTACCTTTGACCTCAATTCCTTGTGGTTGTGCCATATATATCTCTTCATCCAAATCACCATGAAGAAAGACTATTTTAACATCAAGATACTCCAAATGAAAATCTCCAGTAGCCACAATACTTAAAATAGTGTAAATAGAAGTTATTTTAACAACAAGAGAATATCTTATCAAAATCAATGTTTTTTTTGTTGTGCAAATCCTTTTACAACTAACCTGGCTTTAAATCTTTCCTTACCTCTATCCTCTTCTTTCAACCTATAAACCCATTTATCTATAAATCCCATTTACCTTAGGTAACTTACATAAATCTCATGTCTTATTTTTCAATGAAGAGTCCATTTCTTCTTTCATTGCATACTCTCATTAAATATTTGTATCCACTTGCACAACTTCATCATAATGTTTAGGTTCACCAGCATTAGTAAGTAAAATAGAATACAAGGGAAAAATATTTCTGGAGGTCTACTTAGCCTTGTTGACTATCTAACATTCACTGCGGTGTGTGGTATTTGTTGTTGCGGTTGTTGCAGATCATGAAGAATTTCTGGAACATCAGCTTTTGGAGTATCATCCAACACTATATAATAATCTCCTTTCTTCTCATGTTACTGCAACAAATCTTTGTACAACACTTTCTCATTGAATATAACATCCTTGCTTCTTACAATTTTATGATTTTCAAAATCCCAAAGCCTATAACTAAATTAATTAATGTCATATCCAACAAATACACATTTCTTTGACTTAGCTTCTAACTTGGTTCTATTATCAGAATCTATATTAGCAAATGCTTCACAACTGAAGGTTTTGAGAAAAGAATAACACACCTTCTTACTAGTCCATGCTTCCTCTGGAATACCATAGCCCAAAAGAGTAGAGGGACCTAGCTATTAATTAGATATATGATAGTATTGATAACCTTTGCCCACATGTTTGAGGGGAACCCTACATGTAATCGCATGCTTCTTGCATGCTCCATTTTAGTCCTATTCATGCATTTAGCCACTCCATTTTCCTATGGAGTCCTTGGAACAATTTTTTGTTTACGAATATCACTAGCAAAGCAATAATCTTAAAATTAATCACTGTAATACTCACCACTATTATTAGATCTAAGAAATTTTAATTTCTTTTTAGTCTCATTTCCAACCAAACATTTCCATTTCTTAAAAGTTTGCAATACATCATATTTCTATCTAAGGAAATAAATCCATACTTTTCTAGTTGCATCATCAATAAACATAACATAATAATGAGAGCCACCAAGGGAAGATACCTAAGCTGGTCCCCATACATCTGTATGCACAAACTCTAATCTCTCACTTTTCTTTTCCTTCCCAGTCTTCACAAAACTCACTCTTTTTTTTTCCATACACACAACTTTCATAGAAATCCATATTAACACATTTCAGACTTGGTAAAACTTTCATTGAATGAAGTACTTTCATACCTTTCTCACTCATGTGCCAAAGTCTATTGTTGCATAGCTCTATATTAGAATCTACAATAATTATTTGTTCTCCCTGCTCAACTGCAACAACTATTCCTAAACATTCATCTTTCTCTGAAACAATCAAAGTAGAAGGAGCATTACGACCTATACAAAGATATAAGGTGCCTACTTTCACACCTTTTGCTACTACAAGGGAACCTTTTGAAACCTTCCAATTTTTATCATTAAAAGTAACTACACAACTCTCATCACCGAGTTCCCCTACTAAAATTAAATTCCTTCTTAGCCTTGGAACATGTCTTACCTCATGTAGTAGCCAATGATTACCATTCTACAACTTAATTTTAACTTTTACCTTTCCAACAATCTGATAGGTTTCATTATCCACCAAATAAACAAGCCCAAAATCCCCTTGGACATAATCAATAAAATAACCTCTATGAGGCGTAGCATGAAATGAAGCACCAAAATCTAAAACCCATGAATCATCAATACTTTCTAATGAAAGAAGCAAAACATCCTCTTCATATTTGTTACTTACCACATTTGCCTCCTTGTTCCCTTCTGGTTTATTTTCTTATTGTTCTTTCAAGTCCATCAATATTTCTTCTTATGCCTTGGTTTACCACAATACCAACAATCTCTTAGTCCTCTAGATTGAGACCTCTTCCCCTTTGACTTTCCTCTTGATTTCCCATGATTTCTAGAATTATTTTCTCTCTCAGTCATTCTGCCTTTACTTTATTTGTTCAAAGCACTTCTTGATGTAGATCCACTTGAGGTTTTCCTACGAGTTTCCTCACTCAGAATAACTCCAATCACATCATCAAATTTTAGGGTATTAGATCTAGGAATAGAATTACTTACAACCATTACCAAGCCATTCCAACTTTCAGGCAAAGAGCACAAAATCAAGAGAGCCCTAATTTCTTCATCAAAATTAATACCCATAGAAGATAACTGACTAGTAATAGTATTAAACTCATTTAAATGATCTACACTAATCTACCTTCTCTCATCTTCATATTAAATAAATGCTTAATGAGAAATATGTTAGAATTATTTAGAATAAGTGAGAGTGGGGTGGGGGGGTGAATCAGTTATCCAAGGTCTAATGATGTCCAATAAAAATTTGTCTACAAATCCTTAATGGCACATAATTGAAATTATCATGCATGCAATTAAACATTAAACAACCATGAAAAGTGAACATGCATCACACCATAACACTAAGGATTTGATAATCCAGAAACCCTCCAAGAATAAGAAGGTAAAACTAGAGTGGGGATGATACCCACAAAATAACTGCGCAATTGATTTCAACCACTTCTGATGGTTTGCCCTGTTAAAGGCTACATCACATTGTTAAACGTGACCTTATTAAAGGATTTAAGAACATTCAACTTGGAACGTCACCCTATTAAAGGATTTACATAGAGTTGTTAGGCCCACCCAAGTCCATGGGATTTTCAGTCACCTTCTCAAAAGAATCTTTCATCCCTCTCTAAGGATCTCCTATCCTCCTCCTAAGGATCTCTTTATCCTTCTCCTGGGGATCTTCTATTTTTTTCCTAAGGCTTTATCCACCTAGCTGTTAAGCTAACCTAGCAATGTAGTGTTTTCAATATCTAATACAGTGGTAAGAAAGTATTAGAAGGGTTTTGACCTGATACAGATTGCAACCCTAACTATGCAGATTTCATATCACTCTTCAATTCCTTTCTTTGCTTGGCTTCTCTTCCTTGTAGTGCTGACAACTTGTTCACCCTTCAAGATCTATCTCCTTGAGTTCTTCCACTCATTATGCCAATGCAATCTTCTAGTCACTTGATCAACTTAGAGTCTTGATGCTCTGTTCTTACTCTTCTTGGATTTTTTCGCATGATCACACTTATGACCAATTCCCTCTCTTGCATGTGCACTTGATCTCTGACCTATAACTCCTTATAAAGAAGTTATGTTCTTCATTTCTTGCTCAAATCTTAATTTTCTCTTGAGAAAACGGTATTATTTTTCCCTCCAAATTGTTTCTTCTGGAAACTTCATGATAAATCCATTAGCATTCACCAAAAAAACATTTTACATAGTGTTTTGTGCCACCAGCTCATCATTCTCATCTTTTATCTAGTTCACAAAATTCTAGATAACTACCATGTCGGCTTAGATCTAGCAAATCTTCAACTTTTCAAAATAATGTAGCAACTCGACATCATTGATTTACTGATGCTCGACACCTTCTGTATTACTCGACTTCTTAATATTATTTTACTGGTGCTCAACACCTGTATCTTGCTCGGCACTTGATCTTCACTCAGCCCCTGAAGGCTACTCAACACCTAAAGATCACTCGACACCTGAAGATCACTCAGCATACACTAAGTTGAACTTGCTCATCTTCAACTGAGAATATGTTTGGCACTTAGTTAGTCCTTACATCATGTGTCTCAGTGTGTCCATCTTTTGTGTCTTAGAGTACGTCATCAATACACTATTTCATCAATGGCTTAGCTGATCCTTGTACTTCATTACATCATCATAACTTCAACCTTTCTCTTAGGTACTCTAGTTACATCTTATTGATTGCCACCTCCTTGTCAATCAACCAATTAATAGTATTTGGATCACTAAAGCAATTGTCATTCCTGCAAGTAGCAAGTTTGACATCAATGACAAAACAATGATTAAAAACATTCTTTACTAGTTCCATTATCCTTCATTCATGATCTTTTCAATCATTTCCAACAAAATACTTAGTTTGAAGTCGAGGGCTTTTCATATAGTTTTGCTAGGGTTTCCATCAACTCTTCCATTGTCTTTTCTTTTGTAATGGTAAATGTAACTATGCAAAGCATAATCAAATGCTTCCAAGTGCCTTTCTATCTAAAATCTCCTAGTCCTCATCTATCATAGTTCCCTGTTTCTTTGTTTTTCCTTCCAATGGCTTCCATAAATCCTTCTAATAAAGATAGTCCTCCATTTGCATCTTCCATAAATGAAAATTCTGCCCATTAAACTTTTCCACCTTAGCTTACTCTTGTCTGCCATCCCTTCCATTCAACTATGAGACTCCCACTCAATCGTGAGGCCTTCCTATAGAGGATCACTAGAAAAAAAATGATGACAGTCTGGTTAAAAAAAAATGACGATCATCTAGCTTTGATACCACTTCTTAGGATTAACCTCAGATAAAAATAACAGTTACATGCAAATATAACCAATATCAGAAAATAATAGATTGCATATAAGAGAACACAAGACACCAAGATTTAACGTGGTTCACCCAATCCCTGGGCTACAACCACCAACAACAAGTCCAGTATTATTATTATCTAGTGATTACAATACACAATCCCTTATAGCTCAATGTCATTGCAAGAAACTACAATATCACCATTACATTATGAAATCCCTAACCCTAAGCCTTTTTATACATGCTTATTTTACTTACAAAATTAAAGCTAGAATAAGTCATCCAATAGGAAAAATAACAACCAATTCCTTTTACAATATAAGGTCACCAAACCCCCATAGAAATAATATGGGGAGAAAATCATGCCGAATAAACCTCCAAGTCTGATTAGGCTGCACATCACAACAAGAAGTTGTCAATGCTATTAGAGGAGCTAAAGGAAAGATTGAAGAGGAAATAATAATCAACAAGGTATTGAGAACTCTACTCCCTATTTATGCTATTACAGTTTCTACAATACAAGAATTAATATGTACACCATTTAATAACCTAACCCTGAAAGGTGCAATTGGTAGGCTTATTTCTTTTGAGATGTCCAATTTTGATAATTACACTCCTGCTACTATTGAATCTTCTTTAAATCACAACTAATTCTTAGCAAGAAAAGAAAGGGAAAACATGTGAAAAATTATAGTGGTACTTTTGATGATGAACTTGATGAACTTAAGGCATTGATAGCTAGGAGATTTGGAAGAGGCAAAGATATACTTACCATAATATGTTTTTCATGCAACAAGGTTGGTCATATTGTTGCAAGGTGTCTGGATAGAGAGGAAAAGGATGAAAGAAAGTCTAGAGAAAGTATAAAGGAAGAATAGATGACCAAGACTTCAAGAAGAAAAAGGACTATAAGGACAAAGGTAAGAATCTTGATATATTTTTGAAGAAGAAAATGATATTAGTAATGATTAAGAGGTAGTCTATGTTGCTATGAAAGAAGATTCTGATGAAGATGAGAAAACTGTTTTAATCTCTTATGTAAACAAAAGTGATAGATGGATAATTGATAGTGGTTTCTCTAATCACATGACTGGTGACATAAGTAAACTTGAGGATATTGGACCATACAAGGGTGGCTACGTAGAATTTTGTAATAATGTTCCATGTCTTGTGAAAGGTAAAGGGATAATTCAACTAACTAATAAGATCAAATGTGACAATGTTTCCTGGGTTGAAGGACATAACTATAATATATTGAGTGTTTAAAAATTAAACAAATCAGGTTATAGAGTTTAATTTCATCACAAAATGTCGTAAACTAATTGGAAGTGGCGATCAAACAAGGCAACTTGTTCTATCTAGATTTATTTGATGAGACATGTTTGTTTGCATAATATGAATATATTTGGTTATGGCACAAGAGGTTATGTCATATAGATTTTGACAATTTGGTTAGCATTAGTAAAATGAAAAAAGTAAAAGCTTTTCCAAAAAATAAGAAACCTGACAATGTTATGTGCAATGTCAATTGGGAAAAATGACAAAGTCTAGTTTTAAGAGCAAAAAAATTCATCTGATGATATTTTGGAATTGGTTCATACGTACTTTTGTGGACCTATTTGATTTCAAAGCTACTATGGAGAAAAATATTCCATTCTATTTGTTGATGAATACTCTAGAATGATATCTGTGATGTTTCTTAAGGAAAAATTTGATGCTTTTCAGCTGTTTAAGAGATACCTAGCAAGAATTGAAAAGGAGACATGGAAGAGTCTGAAATGTTTGAGATCTAATAGAGGTGGTGAATTCATCTCCAACGAGTTCAATACATTTTGAAATGACAAAGGAATCAAAAGACAGATGTATGCACCTAGGACCCCTCCTGTGAATGGAATAGTTAAAGGGAGAAATAGATCAATTATGGATTGTGCTAGAACAATGATGATAGAGAATAATGTGTCACAAAAATATTGGAAAGAAGTTATGAGTACTATTGTTTATACTTTGAAAAAAGTGCAAGTCAAGAAAGGTATAAATGTGACACCTTTTGAATTGTGGTATGGATATGCACCTAATGTGAAATATTTTTATTTTTTTGGAAGCAAATGTTATATACTTAAAGAATAGAGGAATGGAAAACTTGATGCTAAAACTGATGAAGGTATATGTTGACACAAAATTATGCACCCCTTCTTGAGGTATGAACCTCAAGTGACCTTGTGTAACATGGAAACAACCTCCAAGTGTGGGACTTGCACTTTGAGGTTGAATCTCTAGAGAAGGCTGACTTCCTTATTATAAAGATGCACCTACACTACCACTTTGAAAGAAACTTTGAAGGAAAAGGAAGATGGAGAACATGAAATTAAATTGCTAAAGGGAAAGGGGGTTGATGCACCAAGATAGAAATTTGGTTACAACTATGCCTATGGATGCACTACACATCAATGAAACACCCAACTACACTGATCTTAACTCTATTCTACCTTCTAAGAAACCACATCCAGGTTTGGAACTAGTTGAAGTGCTAAAAGAAAAGGAATTTCACTATATAGTAACCCTTAAGAGACTTAACACAACACACAGATATGAGAAAATAGAAAGGAAACATTCAAAACAAGTCAATAAACATGCACAAATGAATGAATGGAAAGAAGACGTAAGAACACAAATATTTCATTAATGGAAGATAAAATTTGCAGAGCATAATGTTGCTGAAAAAATACAAACAGAGAAGAACCCTCAAAAAAAATTCACAAATGCCTTTTTAAAGAGTTTAGGCATAACTCTGATGTTTACATTGAATTCAAACCCCATCCAAGTGGAGTTGAGTTGCATATGAGAGCAATAACTGAGAATTAGAAAGAAATCAGATCATAGAGTGCAATCGAATGATGGAAGTGATAGGATGAGATCGAACTAAGTGCAGCCAATCGTAAGAGATCAAATCACTAAAAATTAATCATTATATGCATTCAAGAGGCATGGAGTGCTTTGGAGCTACGCCAATTAAGGCCCAACAAGTAGTTGGGCATTGAAGAACTGGTCCTGATGGCGTGAAATGGCAAAAAAATGTGAGGAGGGATAACAAGATGTGTTATTCACCTGCAACATGCACGGTTGACCATGGGGAATAAATCTAACTTTCCCAAATTTGAACATTGACCATTGATAAAGGTATCCTCTTTGAAATGGATGGTCCAGATGCTGTGAGAAATATCCCCAATGAGAAATTAAAACATAGTCATCGATGTAGATCCCCTTCATTTCTAGCAGATGATTGAGATGCAACAAGGGAGCCCCAAGATGCACCAGATCCAACAGTTGTCATGCTATTCTAGGGTTTGGAATCTCACAAAGATTTTGCTACATGAAGAAATGCCAAAATGGTGATAGATGGAAACATCTTACACTTTGTCATTTAAGAGAACAAACGATGATAATTTAATATTTCACTGAATCTCCACCGTCGATATGTTCATGTATATATTGGGTGGACCTAAGTCAGAGATGGGATCCTCTACCACGTGGCACAATTCTGGACCTCAGAACCTTGTGGAGACTTTGTAGTATGAAGAAATGCCCGTATGAAGATACATAGCAAAATCCTATGTGATTTTGGGCTTTTAGGTCTAGTGAAGGCATTACAGTAGGAGGAAGCACCAGAATGGTGATGTGTGGCAGCATTATGTTGGATGACGCATCGAGCCAACCAGCCATACAAAAAGAATAGAAATGAAAAAGATAATGCAAGAAGTGGGACCCTCTGCCACATGGCAAAATTTTAGACTTTAGAGCCTTGTAGAAGCATTGCAATGTGAGGTAATGTTGGACTGGTGACGTGTGGAAACATCTCATGCTTTTGAGGAGATGGGCTTATATCTCACAAAGACATGAGATTTGTTAGATCTCATTTTAGTTAGCCTGACTAAGAGAAAACCATGCTAACTTGGTCAAAAGAAAAAACTACAGCTTAGTAAAAGAACAAACCAAGTCAACTTGGTGAAAGAAGGGACCGAGCTAATAGGAAACGTTAGTTGCCAACTTTAGCGTAACATTATCCCCTACAAGGAAACCAACCCATTGAAGGTTTCATTGATTGAATATCAATGATAGGCTGAATGAGGGAAAAAATAGTGAATATCAATGATAGGCTGAATGAGGGAAAAAATAGCCAATAGTATATTCCTAGGATATTCCACTAAGAGCAAAGCTTATAAGTGTTTGAACTCTAACTTTAACAAAGTTATGGAAAGTGAAAATGTGAAAGTTGATGAATATACAAAGATAAACAAATTTGAATTTGTAATACATAACCTAAAGATTATAGTTCATTCGAATATGTGAATGATAGTTCTGCAAGTACTCAACTTGAACAAGAAATCAAAGTTGCAGATCCTCAACAGACTGGGAATGCCAAGTTGCAATAGCTAGTTTCTGAGCAGCGGACTGTGAATTCCAAGCAACAAATAAATGATGTCGAGTCATAGACAGAGGAAGCCAAACAAGCGGAAATCAATGTTGAGCATGAAGAACCTAAACATGAACATGAACAAGAAAGAGATAATGAGCTTGAAATTATTTTTCAAGATGAACCTGTTGAAGAACAAAGAATAAAAGATCATGTATTAGCAAAATATGTGAGGATATATCATGTACCTAACCAAATAATTGGAGATTAAGATAATAGTGTTATGACAAGAAAAAGACTTAGAAGTGATACATGCTTACTTTGTGAGTTTCAGCCTAAATTTTTTAAAGATGATTAGAAGAATGAAGATTGGATACAAGCTATGGATGAAGAAATTGAATAGATTGAAAAGAAAAAAACATGGTCTCTAGTATCTAGACCTAAAGACACAAATGTTATCGGAACAAAGTGGGTATTAAGGAACAAGATGAATGAGAAAGGTGAAGTCACAAGGAATAAAACTAGATTAATATGAAAATGATATGGACAAGAGGAAGGTGTTGACTATGGGGAAACATTTTCCCTTGTAGCAAGATTAGAAGGAGTTAGAATAATACTTGCATATTCTTCTTATAAAGGATTCAAGGTATATCAAATGAATGTCAAATCTACATTTCTAAATGGGACACTTGAGGAAGAAGCATACATAGAACAACCCAAAGGATTTTCGAATCTTGACAAGAAGAATATGGCATGCAAGTTGCACAAAGATTTATATGGTTTGAAACAAGCCCCTAGAGCATGGTATGAAATACTGCATAATTATTTTGTGAACATTGGTTTTGCAAGGAAAAATGATAACAACAATCTATAATTGAAGATTGGAAAGAAAAATGAGGTATTGTTATATGAAATTTCTATTGACGATATCATATTTGGAGTAAAGGAAGCATTATGAAAGACTTTTGCTGATTAAAAGAAGAAGGGATTTGAAATGCCAATGTTTGGTGAGATCAAACTCTTTCTTGGCTTACAAGTATATCAAATGAAGCAAGATATCTTCATTACTCAATCCAAATATATCAAGGAGATACTGAAAACTTTTGGGATGGAAAATTCTAAACTAGTGTGTACACCTATGGTTACTAGACTCAAACTATCTAAGAATGATAATTCTACTGATGTGAACTAGACATAATACAAATCAATGATTGATATACTACAACATGTTGTTCATAAAAGACCAGATATTGCATTAGCTGTTGTAATAGTTGCTAGATTTTCAGCAAGTCCTAAGGACAATCATATGATGGCAATGAAGAGAATACTAAGACATCTTAAAGGAATAGAAGACTATGGATTACATTACAAGAAGAATGACAAGTTTGAACTAAAGGTATTCACTAACTCCAGTTGCACAAGAAATGTCGATGACACAAAGAGCACAAGTGGTGGTGCATTATTTCTAGGAAAGAGACTAATTTCATGGACAAGTAAGAATCATAACTACATTTCCTAATCAACAACTAAAGCCAAGTATGTGGCAACAATAGTAAATTATTCAACTATCATTTGGATCAAACAATTGTTGAAATATATAAAGGAAGAGATTATTGGTCCAATGGTTATTTTTTTGATAACACAAGTGCTATTAACATATTAAATAACCCTTTTATGCACACAAAGACAAAGCACATTGTTATCAAGTATCATTACTTGAGAGAGCTAGTTCAAGACAAAGAAGTGAAATTAGAATATGGGAAGAATAAAGAGAAATTTTTTTGACATATTCACTAGAGCTTTGCCTAAGGATACTCATGAATATCTAAGAGGTAAACTCAGTGTGATTCCCCTAGACAAAGCTACTTAAGCTACAAAGAAGCATTGCATTAAATGTGCTCATCAGACTATCTTACACATTGATGCAAACAATTCTACTTTAGGAGTTTCCTAAGGTAGTAGTGAAGAGGAAGGATACTATAACAGATCAATCATATGAAGGTGATAGATGAAGCATTCAGACCTGACATGAAATTATCTACATAATCAAGATATATGAGAAAGAGATAGTGTCTCTGGCATTGTTGTGAAAGAGGGAGAAATTGAATATTGCATAAGAATATCAAAGAGGGAGATATTTATCATGAAAGATAAAAAAAAATGAATCTAATGGGATAAAATATCCTAGAGGAAGAAATTGGATGTTCGTAGAGACATGGTAAGTAAGAGGGAGTGATTACTTACATAAACTTTTAAGAAGTGTTGCCAAATTAGAGATATGCATCAAAATGAAACTAAGGATATTAATAAAAGATCTAATACATTTAAAGTGTTACTCAATCAAATGTACAAATTTTGGATTTTATGGTAACCTGAAGTATTTCTACAAATATATTTTTTGAGGTTTTTCCATCAATGCCAAAGAGGGCGATTGTTGGAAACTACAATTGGAACAACTATTGTGTTGTCATTGATATCAAATCTATTGGTGAGAAAAAATTCTATTTTATTGATGAAGAGGATTTGAGAAATTATTCATAACAAAATCATTTAGAGGACATGTTGAGTTATGAAGAGGAAACTACAAATGGACATTTGATTAGTTAGATTTTGACAAGATGAATTGATTGTTTAAATCGTGGTGCAAAAAGAGAAGACAATAATGTTCAAGTCTTGGAAGTGTGAGAAAATATAGATGAGATGTGTAGTCTTGACCAAGTAATAGAGTAAAAGACTAAGGAATTTTTATGGATATGTCAAGTGATTCTAGTGTCAATCAAACTACATCAAGTACCGAGAAAATTTAGTGTTGATCGAGTATAAGTATTGACCGAGTGACAGTGTTGATGCTGAGCAAGAAGTTTTATAGTGACCAAGTAACTCAGTGATGACTGAGTGTCAAAACTTAGTGTTTGTCGAGGAACAACATTCTAACTATTTCTGAGGAATCATAATTTCTAGTCGACTAAGTTGATTTCTTAGGATATGGAAAACATTTTGAAGATAAGGATTAATGAGTTGGATCATTTAATTCTAGGAGAGGATTAGGTAATCGACTTAAGAGAGAAATTCAAGGAGAAGTTTCTAGAAAAGGAGAGATACACATAATGACAATTAGAGAAATTATATCTGATGGATCAAATCATGAAACCTAAGATCTACGATGTTGTTTAAGTGGAAAAAGATTAGAACTACCTATTTGAGGAGGTACAGAGGTAAACTTTCATACAGTGAGAGAAGAGAAGACAAAGAAGAGAGGTTGTGCATGTGAGAAGAAGTTCTAGAGAGTTGTAGTTGTTACTGATGTTGTTGACTGGTGAATCTAAGAAGAAGGATTAATTGAGTTGATAAAAAGTGAAGGGTGATTTCTTGAAGAGTTTCCATGTGAATCAGAGATTGAGATGACATTGGAGGCTATACAATGAATTAGTATTAGGAGCTGACCAAGAGATCTAGACATGCAAAGTGAGTTGTATTTAACATATCAACACCATTGTTACTTTCTAACCATTGTAAATAATATTTGAAATCCTTTAATCAAGGTTGACCTTACAGTCATAAGGACTCAACAGTCTATGTAAATCATTTAATTGGGTGACATTCTAATAAAATGTTCTAAAATCCTCTAACAAGGCCTCTCCTAATAGGGTTATTAAATCCTTTAACCAATTCACATTTAACAATGTGTATTGTAACCTTAAATAGGGTTGGCTCTTAACTAGGCTCACTTTAGACGAATGAAAATTGATGACATGTTGCTGATGATTTTTCCCAAATTGGGTTTCCACGTTAAATCCTCATTTCAAAACTTCAGTAGATTTTATTATGATGTTATATTGATTAAGGTTTACATTTTGCAAATCTTTTATTTTAGAACAATGGATAGCTAGATAATGTTGCAAATAGTTTATAGTAGGGACCGAGAAATGGAATGATAAGGTCTTAAATTGTTTAAGTGTTTGTTTGTTCAATTCATACATTTGTGCCTTGGATAATAGATTCAACTCCCCTACCCCCCTCTCAGTTATTCTAGATATTCTAACACATGATGTCTCCATATACTAAGTCTCATAGTATACACCATGTTATATTAGTAACTAATAACTCAGTTACATGAGATATGTACTATCATGATCTCTAGGGTCATCAACCAAATGACACACATCATGATAGAAACTTATATTATTGTTAAGATCACCACCTTACAATATTAACCCCTAGTAAACATATTGAAAAATCATCACCTCTCAAGAAGTTTTCACAAGATCATGTAATAACTCACATGACATCCACCATGAACCATATTAGAGGGTGAAATAAGGGTTTTCAGCTCAAACTTTTATCTTACAAAGAAAGATGCATTAAGATACATCCCAAGGAATCACTCATGTTGAGTTTCCCTCTCAGTAAGAGGTCCAATCAATAGATACAAGCTTGTCTTCAACAATATGCAAACTTCACTTTGGTTGAACACTTTGGATAAATTATCAATTGGCAGATCTTCAATGATAATGCACTCTTAATGAATAGAATTCTAGGTATTCATCTATAATCTAGGTCTTTCAATTTACACATATGGAACTTCATCTCATGAATATAGAGCTTTACTACTAGAATTTCTTGATAACAAGAGAATTCATCTCAACATGGTCTACTCCATCTGAATCAATATGACCAAGATCCACAGGAGTCAATTGAATCATATCCTATATCTTCTCCTTCTGTTATGAAATTGTACCTTGATTCATAATAACATGAGTGAATGTACAAAACTATGGATTTATCCTTAGGCTTGACAAGATTAGATAATTTAGTTCTCTTAAGTACATGTATCAACCTCTCGATATCTTTATCCAAGGTTTCCTATAATGAAATGTCTAGCTTCCTCTTATTGGTAGACCCCCTATCTTGAATTTCTTTCATAATCCTGGATGTTATCACCCATGAAAAATGCCTCAACAACATTCCTAATGTACCATTCTTCTCTTCCTAGAAGAATGTCCCTACACATCAACATCTTGATACAAGTTACTCCAATGAAGGTCCATAACCATCGAATCAAATGATGGTTCAAATTGGAACTATGATGGCATTCCTTCCTTGACATCTCTCCTCTAATGATGGTTCAATTTGGAATAGAACATTGGTTATTATTCCCCTCAAATTGTAAAATCCCCACTCTTATGTGGTTGAAAAATTTTGCATCACATCAAATATGGCAAACTTCTTTCTATTCTTCTTTTCCTCCTTTGCAAAAAAAAATCATCCCTAGCAATCAAGGAAAAGAATAAGACCATAACATATAAAATAACTCTTATAGAAAATGTAGACATATATATAAGATATTGACTATTCTAAGAAGATGAAAGTAGTAAAAATTCTTATCTTGCAATTTTGAACTTTCCTTTGATTCTTGAGACCATAATATGTTTGTGAAAAATGTTTCTTAAGATCACAAAAAGAATATATCCTGGATAAGCAACATATAACACTTACATTAGGAGTTTGCATTGTGACATTTTTCCTTAAGGTGCTCATGTATTGGAATACTTGTACTAGGTAAAGAGATTAGCTGCTAGCAAAATGATATATACAACTTGGTCATGACATAGGAAGGAAAACATCCAATATGCTCCAAAGTTTCTATAATTTCCACCATCCTACAAGAACCACAATTTCATTAGATGGAAAGATGCATCAATACTCAAATAAACAACAAGGTGAATTGTACCAAATAAAAATGAATGTTTGTTCACCTATGATACTTGGATAACTATTGTTTTCACTCCATTAAAATAGGTCCTTAATATTATCACATTTGAATGTGTAATCAAGTCAACTTGAATAATCCATGATGGATTTCTATTGGATATATTACTATTGCAAACATCGAGGGTGTTAATTTGAACAAAGTCTTGAGTCATGGCCTTCCCTATAATCAAATTTATCTAACTCAAGTGTAAATTTCTTCTTCTCAATGAGAATAAATTTATTGTACTTATGATTACAAGGAACTTTGAATTTCATCCATGACCTTTCTGCATTGGTTAGAAAAGGTATTTCTCCATGATATTTCAACCCTTCTACATGATCAAACACTATTTTCATTTATTGAGAATGCAAAGTCCTTATAAAAAAATAGTTTCCTAATAAATATGTTTACAAAAACATAAATATGTGTTGCACCCAATAGATATCAAATTATTTTCACCCA
This sequence comes from Cupressus sempervirens, assembly GCA_028749045.1. Lineage (NCBI taxonomy): Eukaryota > Viridiplantae > Streptophyta > Pinopsida > Cupressales > Cupressaceae > Cupressus > Cupressus sempervirens. Next base: position 310,603,142 of record CM053785.1, read on the forward strand.
CTATATATTATTTCAAACTTATACTACTAGAATTGTTTAAAGCCAAAGTACTATCACCATATACACTAATAGTATTTTGTCAAAGTCTTAGATGCATGATTCAAGGTAATTTAGAATATAATAAGCCATGGGGAAGTGGAATTTATTATTAAGAGGATTTTTAGGATCAATCTCTCAAATGATACAATCCTAGTAACACAATTGTAACATGTGGTCATCTAAAACATATGGTAAGACTACTATTGTGGCTTCACAACGCACACCCCATTTTTGAGTTAGAAATGGGGACTGCCTATTTTTATTTTGAGTGCTAGGAAACCATTGTTGGAAATGATTGAAATGATCATAAGAAAAGTTGTTGGAATAATATATGGAACTGGTAAAGAATGTCCTCAATCATTGTTTTGTCATTGATGTCAAACTTGCTACTTGCAGGAATGACAATTGCTTCAGTGATCCAAATACTATCAATTAGTTGATTGTCAAGGAGGAGGCAATCAATAAGATGTAACCAAAACACCTAGAGAAAGGTTGAAGTTATGATATTGTAATGAAGTACAAGGATCAGCTAAGCCATTGATGAAAAAGTGTATTTGATGACATACTATAAGATACAAAGAATGGGAACACTGAAACATATCAAAGATTTAAGGTTTTATCTAAGTCTTTTGTAAAGCTCAACAAAGTTCATTAGAGAGAAGGAGCCGAGAAAATTCCTAGTTAATGCCGAGTAAACTTCAGATGTCAAGTAAACTTCAGATGCCGAGTAAACTTTAGATGCCGAGTAAACTTCAAATGCTGAGCAAGTTCAGATGCTGAGTGACATAGAGTTAACCAAGTGTCGAGCAGAACCAAGTGTTGAGCAGAATCAAGTGCCGAGCAGAACCAAGTGCCATGCAGGTATAGGTGCTGAGTAACACAGAAGTTCCGAGCACCAATAACTCAATAATGTTGAGTTGCTGCATTATTTTGGAAATCAAAGATTCGCCAGATTTAAGCCGACAAGGTTGTTATCTAGAAATTTGTGAATTAAAAAAGAAGATAAGAATGATGAGCTGGTGGCACAGAACACCATGTAGAACATTTTTAAGGATATAATTGGTGAAGTTTCTAGAAGAGAACAAGATATGGGGTAGATACATTGTATCCTACCTAATCCATCTTGAAACCCTAAAATTGGAGAGGGAGAATTGAGCGGCAAAGGAAAATTAGTTTTCTATTTAAGAAGACATAAGTTAGTGAAAAAGAGATAGAGGTGGTCAAGAATAAAAGCATGAAGTACTGAAGAAGGTGCTAAGGAGAAGAAAGCACAGGAACTCTGTTTGGATAGACGACCACAAGGATGATTGCATTGGCAGAATGAGTAAGAAGACTCAAGGAGATGAAGCTTGAGAGGAAGAAAACCAGTCTGAGCTGAAGTGATTGAAGCCAAGCATAAGGATTGAATTGAAAGTGTGATCTGAAATTTGCAAAGTATGTTGTAAGTTATATCAAATCAAAAGAACATTATCGTTACTTTCTAGCAATTGTAATAGTAAGTTTAAATCCTATGGACTTAGGTTGGTTTAATAGCCATGAGATAAATCCTTTAACAGGGTGACATTCCAAGTGAATGTTTTAAAGACCTTTAACCAGGCCCATTCCTAACAGTTTGGTAAAATCCTCTAGCAGGGTCATATTTAACAGTGTGTTGTAAGCCTTTAACAGGGCAGGCTTTTAATAGGGCATCTCTTCAGAAGAGTGAGAATCAAGTAGCATGTTACTGGTGGTTTTTCCCAAATTGGGTTTCCACGTAAATCATTATGTCATGTGTTGATCTTGCATGATTTATCTCTGCATATTGATTTACTGTAACTTGCTTATATGATTGATTTAAGTTTGGATGGAAGAAAAGTGTATGGATTCATTAAAAGCATTAAAAATGTATTAATAGGGCATTTGGACCTTGAATAACTGATTCACCCCCCACCCTCTCAGTTATTCTAAAGAATTCTAACAATTGGTATCAGAGCCTGACTGCTAATTCAGTTTAAAGGGACTACAAGCAGAAAAGATCAAAATGTCAAAAGAGAAGTTCCTAAGCTCAACAAAGACAACTTTGTTGCATGACAAATTTTGATGAAGCTACATCTTTGATCCATAGGAGATTATGCCCAAAATTCAATTGTCACTAAACATGTAGATCCAACAGGTGCTCCTACTGCAGAAGACATGAAAAACAAGCAAGAACACAATCAGACAATGTTGGAAATTGCCTCTGCACTCAACTATGCTGAATTTGATGATATCAAAGGATGTGACACTGCATTCAAAATGTGGAAAGCCCTATCAGACATCTATGGAGGAGATCAGAATGTACAAAGAGCAAAAAGAGAAAGTCTCAGAGGAAAGTTTGATGCCATGAAAATGGAAGAAAATGAGAATGCTGCTCAGTATGGTGCAAGAATAAAGGAAGTGGTAAGTGCAATAAGATGCTTGAGTGGTCAATTGGATGAAGATGCTAAGATGTATACCAGGAAATAATTTAAGTTTTTAAGGTATAATAGGTAGACTCACTGCATTTGAGTTATCTAACTTTGACAACTACAAACCTGAAAATGTTGAATCTGCTTTTAAGGCCAAGTTATCACTGAAAGATGTTGAACAGGTGAAATCAAAGAAAGGAAGAAAAATGAAGTATGTATCCAGTGACACTAGCACTGATGAGGAAGATGTGGAACAATTCGAAGCATTTCTCGCTAGAAGATTTCACAGGGGCAAAGGAAAATTCAAAGGTAAGATGCCTATCATTTGTTTCAATTACAATGAAGTAGGTCATATTGCTGCAAGGTGTCCATAGAAAAAGGATTCCAAGGAAGGCAAAAAATACAAGTACAGAAGAGATGATGATAAGAGAGATTACAAAGAAAAAGGTAAGAAGTGTTATATTGTTGAAGAAAATTCTGATGACAATGATGATGAAGTTGTTTATGTAGCCATGAAGGACCAATCTGATGAAGAAGAGCCCACAGTACTAGTAACATGTATAAACAAGAATGACAGATGGATCATAGACAGTGGATGCTCACATCACATGACAGGAGACAAAAGTAAGTTTGTTAACTTTACTCAGTATGATGTAAATAGTGTTAGATTTGGTAATGATGCTCCATGTCAAATCAAAGGAAAAGGTTCCATTAAACTCACAGAACAAATTTCATGTGACAATGCATACTATGTTGAAGGATTAAACTACAATTTACTAAGTGTCTCATAGTTAGGCAATATAGGTTGCAAAGTGGAATTTGGAAACAAAATTGCAAAAATCTATGATACTAATGGTAAACTGATAGGAAAAGGAGATCAAACAAAGAGTAATTTATTTTACCTTGATATGGATGATGTTTCTTGTTTATTTGCAAAATTTGATGATGAATGGTTATGGCATAGAAGATTATGTCATGTCAACTTTGACAATCTAGTCAACATCAGTAAAATGAAGAAGGTCAGAGGTTTACCAAAATTGAAGAAGCCTGATAATATCATGTGCAAACAATGTCAGCTAGGAAAGATGACAAAGTCAAGTTTCAAAAGCAAAAACTATACATCTAAATAGATACTTGAGTTAGTTCACACTAACTTATGTGGTCCTATGGAAATATAAAGCTATAAAGGAGATAAATACATAATGCTATTTGTTGATGACTATTCCAGGATGATGACTGTTATGTTCTTAAAACAAAAATCTGATGCTTTTCAAATGTTTAAGTGGTATGTGGCTAGAGTTGAAAAGGAAATTGGAAAAAGCTTGAAATGCCTAAGATCAGATAGATGTGGTGAATTTACATCAAATGAATTTGAGATATTCTGTAATGATAAAGGAATCAAAAGACAAATGTCAACTCCTAGAACTCCACCACAGAATGGAACTGCTGAAAGAAGAAATAGATCTATGATTGACTGTGCCAGAACATTAATGATGGAAAAGACTGTTGCTCTAAAATATTGGAGAGAAGCAGTAAGTGTAGCTGTTCATACACTAAATCGAGTACAAGTCAAGAAAGGTACAAATACAACACCTTTTGAATTAATGTATGGTTACTCATCCAATGTAAAACATTTCAAAGTGTTTGGTTGCAAATGCTTTATCCTTAAAGATGTTAGAAATGGAAAATTTGATGCAAAGACTGATGAAGGCATATTTCTTGGTTACTCCACTAGAAGTAAGGCATATAAGTGTTTCAATATTAACACTAACAAAATTGTGGAAAGTGCAAATGTAAATTTTGATGAGCACACAGAAGTCCAAGCTGAAGTACCAAAGAAAATGGAAGAGTACATAACCATTGTGTATTCTTATGAAGGAATGACTGTTGATAAGGATGATGTCAATCAAATTGAAACTCAACAACAAACTTCAGTCTCAACCAGTGAATGCCGAGTTGCATTCAGAAGCCGAGTTGCAGAATGAAAAAAATGCACAATCTAATTCTGAAGATAGTACACATGATGAAGAACAACCTGACAACGAAGTGCATAGTGATCCTGAATCTGAAAGATCAAACATGGAAACAAGGACAGAGCCAAGGTTATCCAAATATGTAAAAAGACATCACCCTGTTGAACATATAATTGGTGACAAAGATGCAAGACCAATAACAAGGAACATACTAAGACAAGAATCATGTCTGATCAGCAAATCTAAACCCAAGACAGTATATGGTGCATTACAAGATGATGACTAGTATAAAGCTATAGAAGAAAAAATTGGTCAAATAAGAAAAAACAAAACCTAGAGTTTGGTTCCTAGACCAACTGACAAGAATGTGATTAGCACCAAATGAGTATTTAGAAATAAGCTAGATGAGAATGGTGAGATTACCAAAAAAAAAGCTAGACTAGTATGCAAGGGTTATGCTCAAGAAGAAGGAATAGACTATGGGGAAACATTTGCTCCTGTTGCTAGAATGGAAGGAGTAAGAACTTTACTTGCATATGCTGCCTACAAAGATTTTAAAGTCTATCAGATGGATGTAAAATCTGCTTTCTTAAATGGTATACTAGAAGAAGAAGTCTACATTGAACAACCAGAAGGATTTTTTGATGAAAACAACAGGGATATGGTGTGTAAGCTACATAAAGCACTCTATGGTTTGAAACAAGCACCTAGAGCATGGTATGAGAGACTTCACAAGTATCTAGTGCAAATTGGATTTGAAAGAACTAATGATAACAACAACATGTACATCAAAGCAGAAGAAGGTAAAGACATTATTGTGTCTGAAATCTTTGTGGATGACATAGTGTTTGGTGGTAAGGAAGTACTTTGCAAAGGCTTTGCTGACAACATGAATTTGAGATGTCTATGTTTGGAGAAATCAAATTTTTTGTTGGGTTGCAAGTACATCAACTCAAACATGGAATATTTGTTACACAATCAAAATACATCAAAGAAATTCTTAAAATGTTTGGATTGGAGGAATCCAAACCAGTCAACACACCAATGGAAATGGGAAATAAGCTATCCAAAAATGATGAGTGAGCTGAAGTCAATCAAACAATGTACAGATCCATGATCGAAAAACTACAATATGTTGTACATAGTAGACCAAACATAGCATTAGCAGTTGGAATAGTGGCTAGGTTCTCTGCTAATCCTAAAGAAAATCATCTCATAGCAGTGAAAAGAATAATGAGATATCTTAAAAGAACTGATGACTTTGGTCTATACTACAAAAAGAATGGAAAATTTGAGCTCAATGCATATACAGATGCAGATTGGGGAGGTAACATTGATGATAGAAAAAGCACAAGTGGAGGTGCATTATTTCTAGGCAAAAGGCTGGTCACCTGGACTAGCAAGAAATAAACATGTACATCCCAGTTCACTGCAGAGTCAGAATATGTGGCAGCTGCAGTCAATTGCACAAACATTGTATGGCTCACACATCTATTGAAAGGAATGAAAGAAGAGGTAATAAAACCTTTGACATTGTATTGTGATAATACAAGTGCTATAAACATATCCAAAAATCCAGTGATGCATGCAAAAACCAAGCATATTGCAATCAAGTATCATTATGTCAGAGAATTGGTAGAAGACAAACAAGTAAAGTTGGAGTACATTCACACAAAAAAACAACTGCAGATATCTTCACCAAACCATTTCCCAAGGATGCCTATGAATATCTAAGAGGGAAGTTGGGGGTAATACCCCTAACTCAAGCAGTTTAAGGCAACAAGGAAGCTGCCTGGAATCAACAGGAATACATCATTGAAATATTAACAGGTTGATGCAAAGGATGACGACAGAAGCAGAAACTCCAAATCAGTCACAAGCATGGTGACAGAGGGAGAAAATCAACAAGAAGCCAAAGCTTATATTTTGCATGATAAAGATGCTACATCTTTGGCATTTATGTCAAAGAGGGATAAATATGCAGAAATCTGATCAATTCAAAGAAAGAAGGAGATATATATGAAAGAGGAAGATATATGAGATCAGTAGTAAAAATACAACAAGACAATGTATACAATCTTGGTGGTAACTAAGTTGATTAATTGATCAGTTTGGTTTGCCATCAATGCCAAAGAGGGAGATTGTTGGAAATGATTGAAATGATCATAAGAAAAGTTGTTGGAGTAATATATGGAACTGGTAAAGAATGTCCTCAATCATTGTTTTGTCATTGATGTCAAACTTGCTACTTGCAGGAATGACAATTGCTTCAGTGATCCAAATACTATCAATTAGTTGATTATCAAGGAGGAGGCAATCAATAAGATGTAACCAGAACACCTAGAGAAAGGTTGAAGTTATGATATTGTAATGAAGTACAAGGATCAGCTAAACCATTGATGAAAAAGTGTATTTGATGACATACTATAAGATACAAAGAATGGGAACACTGAAACATATCAAAGATTTAAGGTTTTAGCTAAGTCTTTTGTAAAGCTCAACTAAGTTCATTAGAGAGAAGGAGTCGAGCAAGCTAGTATGAGCCGAGAAAATTCCTAGTTAATGTCGAGTAAACTTCAGATGCCGAGTAAACTTCAAATGCCGAGCAAGTTCAGATGCCGAGTGACACAGAGTTAACCAAGTGCTGAGCAGAACCAAGTGTTGAGCAGAATCAAGTCTCGAGTAGAACCAAGCGCCGAGTAGGTATAGGTGCCGAGTAACACAGAGGTGCTGAGCACCAATAACTCAATAATGTCGAGTTGCTACATTATTTTAGAAATCAAAGATTTTCCAGATCTAAGCCGACAAGGTTGTTATCTAGAAATTTGTGAATTAAAAAGGAAGATAAGAATGATGAGCTGGTGGCACAGAACACCATGTAGAACATTTTTAAGGATATAATTGGCAAAGTTTCTAGAAGAGAACAAGATATGGGGTAGATACATTGTATCCTACCTAATCCATCTTGAAACCCTAAAATTGGAGAGGGAGAATTGAGCAGCAAAGGAAAATTAGTTTTCTATTTAAGAAGACATAAGTTAGTGAAAAAGAGATAGAGGTGGTCAAGAATAAAAGCATGAAGTACTGAAGAAGGTGCTAAGGAGAAGAAAGCACAGGAACTCTGTTTGGATAGACGACCACAAGGATGATTGCATTGGCAGAATGAGTAATAAGACTCAAGGAGACGAAGCTTGAGAGGAAGACAAGTATTCTGAGCTGGAGTGCTTGAAGCCAAGCATAAGGATTGAACTGAAAGTGTGATCTGAAATCTGCAAAGTATGTTGTAAGTTATATCAGATCAAAAGAACATTATCGTTACTTTCTAGCAATTGTAATAGTAAGTTTAAATCCTATGGACTTAGGTTGGTTTAATAGCCATAAGATAAATCCTTTAAGAGGGTGACATTTCAAGTGAATGTTCTAAATACCTTTAACTAGGCCCATTCCTAACAGTTTGGTGAAATCCTCTAACAGGGTCACATTTAACAGTGTGTTGTAAGCCTTTAACAGGGCAGGCTTTTAATAGGGCATTACTTCAGAAGAGTGAGAATCAAGTAGCATGTTACTGGTGGTTTTCCCCAAATTGGGTTTCCACGTAAATCATTGTGTCATGTGTTGATCTTGCATGTTTTATCTCTGCATATTGATTTCCTGTAACTTGCTTATATGATTGATTTAAGTTTGGATGGATGAAAAGTGTATGGATTCATTAAAAGTATTAAAAAGGTATTACTGATTCACCCCCCGCCCCTCAGTTATTCTAAAGAATTCTAACAACCATTCCCCAAAATAGGATGTCCTATGAGGTGCCTCAAGGAGTAGTGTTACTGTGGCCTAGGTCTAGGTGTCTAGAAAACCAACATCATCTAGGTTCTAGCAGTCAGAAGGGCACATTCTAAGCATTAATGAAGATTGTACACCTTTCACACTTTCACACATACACATATGTTCAAGGTGCATATCTTGACCTTCCCAAAGGATGAGGTGCACAGGTGTGCACCTGTGCACCATCAGACGAAGTGTGGGGTGCACACCCCTCTGTGTCTATAAATAAAGCCCCCCCCTTCTCACCAGTCATTCATCTCCATAGAGCCTTTTATTATGGAACTTCAAACTATTAAAGGTCCACAACCTCTATAGCTTCTGCGAATCCCAATATCTGCATTACCAAGATAGACACTCGATGCACACTTTCATAGGTGCACTAATGTATCACCTATGTAGGTCCCCCTCACACATGCACACACTGTCAAAGGGTCTTCCATGGTGCATAGGTGGGCACCTTTCACACCTTCTTAGGTGCACAATTGCACAACATGCACATATTCCCATTTTCTCCCACATAGCAAGTTTGTGTAGTTGTGCACCTCACACACTTATTTAGGTGAGTGAGGCGTACAAGTGCTCATTTCCTACTTTTCCTCAGTGTCCTTGTCTAGACATTTTGCATCAATTTTTCATATTTGTCAAGCGTCTTTTAGGCTTCCAAGAAATAGGGTACTAACTTTGGTCTCTTATGCAAGTAATCATGGCTTCAACATCACCTGTGCTATCAAAGATTTTTCCTGAACTTGTGACATTCAATTTCTAGGAGTGTACCAAAGAAGTTATGTTTCATTGACCTACATCTAAAAATTAGAGATACACAACTTGAGCATATAAATTGGAACACATTTCCAGTTCTTCATAACAAACCCCATGAAAGGTTGTAGATGATCACGACCCTCATTCAACATGGGCGAGTTAACGTTGCATCACATCCAATATCTATATAATCCTTAGAATTGATAATGACCTTGGCAAAGAATTATTTTCCTGATGAAATGGTTGTTGAGAGTGTTACAAGAGATATCATCCTTGACATTCAATAAAATAACATAGAGAAGGTATTTCATTTGACTATCTTTGATTATAATTATAGAAGCTCATATGAGAGTGCAAAAAAGTGGTATTAGGAGAACCAAAGACAAGCTAATGACATAGTACAAAAGAAGTACTTAATTACCCAGACCTTGTATAAGAAGCCTGGAAAAGTTGATATGACCAGAGGATAAATGATTGTGGATATTAGCTACTACTTTGTGCTTTTGAGAAGAGTAATGAGTCTACCTAGAGCTAGTCATTTGGAGACTTGGGTGGTCCACTTCATTGAGAAGATCTTGATAAGAGAAAATAAGATAGATTGGGGAAGCCTCGTCAATGACTCCTTGCATGATCAACTAGTCTGAGTCCAAAGTGGTCCTCTCTTTTACATGACATCATATGTAGTCTAGCTATTAGGTTCTAGTCCACCTACTTATCTAGGGCTCATGAGCAGAGGGAACATAAAGGATGCAAATTCTTGACCACATGTGGTTTACCCACAACTAGTGAAGATGGACCTATGGGATGGAAACCCTGAATATAGGGTAGTAAATGATGCTTTCATCTTCTCGATAATATGATTCATCAAAGGAGATTATGTAAAGAGATTTTTAGTAGAGGTGGCAACCTCAGTAACAAAATTTGATGGGTACTTTATCTAGTTGCACATATTCACATACATACAGGTGGTTGGAACCCTCCTTCATCCTAAGAAGCTACCCCAATAGGATGGTGCTCCTAGAGATTGCCTGACAGTTGGCCTCAGTATATGAAAAGGTGTGGAAGAAGAATTAAAAAAACATGGATATGACCTATCACCATTGTGCCTTACAAGGTGAACCATAAGAAAGATATTGCTACATACGAGGTGGAATGGGAAAGATACCCTTTGGAGGATTATTCCATAGAATGTTCTTATTTTGATAATATAGGATTGTTTTAACATGTCATAGATATGGAGTTCATACTAGATTCAATCATTGAGGACCATTGGTTGAACTATATTGAAGATTATGAAGTTAGAATCAAGAATTATTGCAAACTAGAGCTAGCATTGGTAGTGAAGGCTTTGAATTTGTAGATATCGCTTAAGGTCTAGGACAAGGAAACCCTAGATGTTCTTGATCCTATTTAGAATAGGGATAATATTTTTGAGGGCCCAATCATGAATGCCAAGGTAGACTAGGAAAAAAATAATGATATCATGCATAAGACCTGACATGTTACTGATACAACTAGAGTTTGGGTATGCAAGCCTTTCCCACTAGACCCTCTACCCAATGTACCCACACTCAAGGTACCTGCTAGGCTAAAGAAAGGAAAGCGAACCAAGGTCACTATTCCTACATACAAGGAAAAGTCTTTGGTCAGATGAGAGACACTTCACCAATGCGAAAGGGATGTGGCTTATTTTGAGAGGGAAGAAAGAGGCCACGGTTGAAGAAGAGACACAACCTCGATAAGCTTATACAAAAGTCACTCCCTCAGTTTTGAAGAAGACAAGGAATACTATAGTCACTATTGGAGTGAAAAGGAGGATGTTAAAGAAGACAACAATAACTACACCTTCTATCCAAGAAACTATATCAGAGGAAGTAGAAGAAGAAGAGGCAGAGAATGTTCACTTGAACAAAAGAATACAGTCAACATGGGAAACAAAAGAGGAAAAGAGAAGGTCAAGTGCCACATAGACACCTCCAGCCACACAAAACTAGCCCATTCAGGTTGATGATACCATAGATCTAGAATAGGAAGGATGGACAAAGTCAACACTCAAGAGTGGGTTTGATTTGTTTGAATGGTTTGCTTATGCCTATGGATACACATTTAGATGAAGGATAAATTAGGGACACACTATGCTAGGAGCCTTTGGGAAATGAATGCAATAATATACCTCCTCTCCCATAGGGCTCAATAGGAATACCTCCACTACCTCCTAGGAAACTAGCAACACCTCCTCTACCACCAACAATACAAGAGGCTATACAAGTAACCCCTCTAGTAAGTAGAGAGAAAGTACAAGGTGCTAAAGAAGGAGGAGAACATAAAACCGATATAGAAGAATCCTATGTGGAAAGTAAAATAGAGGAAAAAACCCCTCTGATAGTGCAACCACCCTCGCTATCCTTGCAACAATAGTGGTCACATCTAATGTAGAATAAATAGGACTGGATGAAACTTCAGGGAGTGTGGATAGGGGAAAGGGCCTAGAAGTGACCACTGTCTCCTCAACTAGTCAAGATATATCCTCTTCAAGAATGAATCTAACATGGATAACACAAGTAGTGGAGAGCCATTAAAGAAGATACCTACATATGGAGACAAAGGGAATGAAAATTCTAACATGGGCTATATAGAATACATCTCTGATAGAGCCACATAGGGATGACATTCATTTCGAGGAATAGGCAAGATGACATGGTAGGACATATTGCTATTCCTCCACCCCATGCAAATCTCAAGGCCATTACACCTCAATATTTTTAAATATAAGAGGTCATGTTGGGAAAACTGACCTAGGACATGTTGTCACTTAGGTTTGCACCCTTGTCCAGAGCCTATGCGTGAGGACAACCTAGTGAAACATGGAAACAACCTCCAAGTTGTGGGACTTGAACTATGAGGTTGAGTCTCCGGAGAAGGCCGACTTCCTCTTACTATCAAGATGCACCTAAGTACTCTTGGAGAGGGAAAGGGAGAAGGAGAGCACAAAAGCAAATCTACCTAATCTAATCTAAAGAGGTGATGCACCAAAATAGAGTGTTCAAACCAAACTCTACCCATATATGCACTATTGAACTAGAATGAAACTAAGGATATTACACATTCAGACTTACTTTAATCAAATAATCACGTGCAAATATGAAGGCCAAGATGAATAACAGAAGGAAAGCGATATTCACTTATATTATCATTCATGGATCCAGGGAGATACAGTCATGCAGATTACTGACTTCCACAAAACATCAATGATAGGCAAGGATTCTTGCACTTTTACACCAACGACTGAAGGAGATAAAGCAAAATTCATGCAATTCAGAGGCACATGGGATTTACACTAGAGTTGCAGAGCAACAACAAAGAATAACAGAGAATGTTCTGACCTTAACAAAATACACAAAAATTACCTTTATAGTTCAGGCATAACTGGGATGTCCTCCAATTGAAGTTATCTAAACCACTGCATTGAAGTCCTACAAAGAACAATCAAGGGGAAAATATGATCATGGATACGGATCTAGGAAATGATATCTAATTTTAAACTAAAACTGGGCCTTGAGAAGACAGAAGCAGTACCATTTAAGCTACTTTGACCAGGTAGATGGATCAATGGAGGAGGTGGAGTGCTCTCCTGCATTTTGCATTCATTTCCTATTGGTTGGGATTGATCATGAAGATCATATCGTGCTGCAAAACCTGATCTCCCCATATAGAAGAATCCTATGTGGAAAGTCAAATAGAGGAACAAACCCCTCTGATAGTGCAACCACCCTCGCTATCCTTACAACAATAGTGGTCACATCTAATGTAAAATAAATAGGACTAGATGAAACTGCAGGGAGTGTGGATAGGGGAAAGGGCCTAGAAGTGGCCATTGTCTCCTCAACTAGTCAAGATATATACTCTTCAAGAATGAATCTAACATGGATAACAAAAGTAGTGGAGAGCCATTAAAGAGGATACCTGCATATGGAGACATAGGGAATGACAATGCTAACATGGGCTATATAGAATACATCTCTGATAGAGCCACATAGGGATGACATTCATTTCAAGGAATAGGCAAGATGACATGGTAGCACATATTGCTATTCCTCCACCCCATGCAAATCTCAAGGCCATTACACCTCAATATTTTGAAATATAAGAGGTCATGTTGGGAAAATTGACCTAGGACACTGTCAAATCTTTGACAACTTTGGGATTAAAGTAACTATTTCAACAAATGGACCAAGGAGAAGAGGAGATCCAAGTTTTGAGGTGGAAAAATGAAGTTTTGAAAAGTTTTTTTAGATAAGTTGTAGGTCCCATTGACCCAAAACATTCACAAATTGCATTAGTAGTTGCCCTCGAGAAATGAGCTCCGGCCCTGAGACCCACTAACTCATTTTTGGATGTGTTCCAGAGATGGTGCCAAAGCTTTGAAGAGAAAGAGATGGAGGTAATAGAGGCTAACGTGTATCTATTGCATAGTATATAGAAGAATTTGGATAGTCTCGCAACATTGGTCAATAAGATTTTTGGGCTATTAGAAGAGGTATCCACCTAGATGAATGACCTGGAAGCCCTAAGGACTATAAAGGGTCAGAAATATAAGATGTACCCAACAAATAGAACCAAAATTGGCTAGACCCTAATACTACTTGTAAGGAATAAAAGGTAAGCATAATTACTTCCTAAGATAATCATGAGAGGATGATTATGCAAATAAAATCATAACTATTAGAAAGATTTCAAGACATAAACAACTAAACAAATGAAATAATAATGAACACATAACACAATGATTTATCGTAGGGAAATCCTTACAAGAGAAATACCCCATACTGTAAGCCCTACATAATGTATTATCAAAATAATGGAGATTGTAATACACTTGCAATGCAAGTTCTTACAAGATCATCACCTCAACTCAATCTAGGAGAAACTTCACAAGAACCCCACTAGCACCCTATCTTGCAAGCAAAACTCAATGCTCAAACTCCTCTCTAAGCCCTCCTATTATAGGCTTTTCACAATCTAGAAACCACTTGTGGTTTTACAATACCATGTGCAAAACCTCCTTGACACGTGTTGTACATGCATGACTTGTGTTGCCCAAAATAAGCACAAACTAGGTTAAAAATAATGTCTCACATCCAAAGTTGTATCCCCTATTTTTGACCCTCACAAATGTCATAACATGTGTCATATTTATTCTAAAAATGACCCTCCTATATTTTAATATGGACATGACATATTTTGTCACCTAATATTCCCTTTTCCAAGGAATTGATATGTGGAGAACTTCCCAACTACTTTTCAAACTATCTAGAAAATATTGCATGGTTGTGACACATGTTTTCTTAACATTAAATCCTCCCATTTTTGTCATGCATAAAAATAATGAAGAAATTATTCTAGGCAATGCTACTTCTTCTCATCGCCCTTCTCAAGCATGCATCATGAACCTTAAAAATCATATCTCAGCTACTGATTCACATGATTTTCAATGGGAAAATGAATTTTAGCTTGAATTAATGGAGGACTAAACTATGGGCCCTTATTGCCTAGTTATTTAGTTTTTGGTTTCAAAGAATATGCTCTCTTAGTTCCTTATTTTTTGTATGTAATTATCTTTTATTTTATTCTATGGAATGTGTTTGAAAAGGTTTCATTCTGCTATGTATTTAATAGATCCACTAGATATCCATTGTTGTTCTATAATTAGCTTCAATTTTGGACGAAATTCATGTGTTGTACTATGTATATCAAGGTTAAATTTGGGTTGATCAAAGCGGCACACCAATTTTTGTAATATGTAATCTTTCTTATATTAATATATTTATACAAGCTAATTGACTTCTACTTAAAAAAAACTAAATCAAACTACAATTTTCTCACCCCCTTTCAAACATATCTCATACAAACTTTAAAATAAAATTATAAGTAATGATGATCCTCCTCTCAATTATCGACTCAAACTTTAATCCTTCCAATTATATCGAATTGAAAACTTAAAATATGCGTGATAATTCAAACTAATAAAAATAAGAATGAATTTTCCCAATAGTAAATATAAAGGTGATAGTTTCTTTTATTAAATCACATCTAGCTACACATAAAGTAAAATTATAATATAAACTTTAATATTATAATTTACAAATTTCACAATTTAATATTTAATATTAAAAATTCTAATATTAAATATGGTATCTTTTATCTAATAATTCACACAATTTAATAATGTATAATGAGAAATGGTGAGAAATGCTAACTTGTGGATCACTTACCAAATCTACAGTGATGGGGCACTCCATGTAAGGAAACTTGGCAAGAAAGAATATAACAGTTTCCACATAACCCATAATAGATTTGAAATAAACATAGAATTAAAATCCACATGCAAGAGAATAGACAACATACCCACAAAAATGTGACACAAGATATACCCTAGGAATCCCTCATTGAGGGAAAAACCCAGCCTCCAAAAGCATCCATCACCATGTATTATTCAGCAAAAAACACCATTGCAATACAACCATGGAAGCCTTCATGGCCATAGCCACAACCGAGCAAACTATGTGAACAAACATGAATCCACACATCCCATGCCATGCTTCCAACCTTCACAAGTGTTGCCTTGGCTGACCTGTCAAGCCTTGTCCCACTCGACTCTTGCCTTTCTCACACTCATACCAACAACTACCCTTGTGGCTGCTTATATAGTAGCAAGTCCCACAAAACCACTAAGTGGTATTACATAAAACATGTGCTACCTAACCCATTGACCCCACATTTAATATTGGAAATTTAATTCTTTTCCCCAATATTAAATAATTACATGAAATATTTTCACAATGTTACAATACAAATCATCAAGAATATTCCATGGGAATCTTTACATGTTGCACGTCCATCTAGGTGCAACATTACATAATAAAATATAACAATATTATGCAATGTGTGCAACACCCATTATCTCAAAAATCTCTCACTTGTTGTATACATTGCATAGGGTCAATCCATAGCCACATAAATGAACAAGGGAACAATCCCTCCCAGCACATCCACCATCATGGATCAAAATACACCAAGTGCTCCATCTTGGTACCTACAAAAAAATCAAAGTATCTAGCATCTCGAACATGAATGATCTCACCTCCTACTATGCCACTGTCACTAGACATACATGGAAGCCATCCAAAGAGAAAGCCACCCAACCTGTTACATTAGAAGATCATAAAATCATGAACCAACTGAATTCCAAGCACAAATAACCTAATCCAAAGATAATCACATGTATCCATAGTTGTCAAAATATCTATAGCTGAAATAGCACCTACAACAAAGTGCCAAACCCATCCAACTATCCATACCTCCAAAGGTATGCTAAGTGAATCTCATATTGTCAACATATCCAATCTATAACCTGCAATCACAAGCCTCAAGAGCAATACCTACCACATATATACCAAGAAGCTCCCACTGCAAAAGATAATTTCAAATCTATAACCAATTCACTCACAACATTTCAAAGAAGTGAATCCACGTAGTATCAAGGACATCCACAATACATAAACCGATATCCTGCAAGAACAACTCTCATAACAAGTCTCCAATAGTCTCCCAAATTATCCACAACCAATAGAGGAAAGAGATAAAGGAATAACCATGTCATCTTTCACATGACATACATGAGCACAAACCAGTGATCACAATCTCTAACCAATCTCAAATCCAATGTAAGTGAAACCGAACATCTAGGAAGATAACCAAGACCAAGAGAAACCATGCAAATCATAACATGTATCATTTCCTTCTACACACACCTCTAGATGTAAACTGTGCAAGTATGATCTCCTCCATAAAACCCCAACAACAAGCCTCAACAACACCCAAACCATACCATATAACTAATCATGAATTTGAGCCTCTCACTAGAAGATCAAACTCATAAAACTATTCCTAAACCAAAGAATATGCCCAATATCAAACCATCTCCCAAACTCAACCAACATAACAACATATGCACATGGAGATAACCAATGCTTAACCATCTCTCAAATGAACCCTCCAGAACTAACTCGTGTACCATAGGTCAAGATCCATATCCTTGAAAGACAAGCATAAATATAATGAACCTGAGAAAAATAATGGGCTATACCTCTCAAGTAGCAAACTGCCGAGTAGACCAAGAGTGGGGAATGAGAATGCTCATCAAGATAACCAAGTCTCCAACCAAGACTCGTCTAAGAACAATCTCCTCTCAAGTCCATTTCAGGTGACTGCCCCTCAGACTTCCTGCTGAAAACTATCAATCGTCCCAACAAATACTTCTCTAATCCAAGAGAAATCAGCATCACCACCATCTCTAAGTATCCATGAGGACTTTGTAACCAATCAATCCATGCCAACTCCAAATGCAACATAGCAATATCATGAAGTATCTAGCTTATGATTAGTGTACTCAATACCAAGAAACTAAACCAAGATCAATGTCAAAGTTTCAACCATGGCCTTAGGAACATAAACATGACAACATGATCTAACCATCTCAACCAAAGAGATAACATGCTCCACATGAACATACTATAACATGTCACAACTCTAAATGCATATCAAGAGTATACCATGACATAATAATAAAACCATCCTCACACCAAGGATAACATTCCAAATAAAAGCATAAACCATACCTTTACCAAGAACCCTGTGAGTCCTCAAAATGCAACCATCTCCATACACCATGAAGAAAACCATCTCCACACACCATGAAGAACCATCTCTGCATACCATGAAGATAACAAATGCTTCTGCAGCAACAGGATCTAAGACAAACCTTCAACATTTGCAAACACTCAATAAATATATCAATGCCAACAACTCCCACTCAATTGTGGTACCAAGTCACCTATGGCATCATAAAATCCATCTCCTACATGAAGATCCAAACCAAACCAGGAACTAATCCTGCACTATCACCGCATTATTGTCACAAGCTCCCACTAAACTATGTATCCAAGCTATCCATGACATAATGATGAAAAACCATCCTCTAACCATGAGAATACACCAAGGCATCAAACCATCAAAGAACTCAAAGTGCACATCATGAGATCTTCAAAAGAAACCAAATAACCATGATCCTCAACCAAGAAGATATACCACCATAACTGAATCAAAAAATCCAAGCTAATGAACATGAAGGATGTACCTGTATAACCAATCATGTCATGCCAAAATCCATGGCACCATGATCACATCCATGAACCGAGCATCTGGCTCTCAATATGTCTAACCTATCAACATAAAATAGTAAACCACAATCCTCCACCATGACTGTACCTGGTAACAACATCTCATCCCTTCTACATGAAGAAAAATTAGCAAATCATGTGACTTAGGGCATAGACAACCCAAATCCAAGCCACCAATCTGAACATGCATCATTAATGAAAGATCAATGGGCAAAGACAACCCATGACCAAGCTATAAATGCAACCTATAAGTATAGACTGCTTACAACACTACACAACTTGTAGATCCAATAAGTCATCATACATATCCAAACCAAACACTGATAATCATATCATCATGAGACCAATCTGAATAATGAACTGAGTATACAATGACATCAAATCTTAAATCTTCATTGCCATAAACTCACAATGTTAGCATAGTAACTACAAACTATTCAAATCAATAACTACAAACTATTCAGATCAATATATCACTAAATAAATCATGTCAAACCTACACCAAATCTGAACCAATGTGAAGAGCTCTCCAAGAGCTTTTCGTTGACTACTCGAAGTCCAAAATCTGACTCTACATACCCAAGTTATGCTCCAATTCGTGCTCAAAATAAACATATGCCTTTAGGGCTCTTAAAACCTAACAAAATTTTTAAATCATAGAACCAAACCTATACCATGTTGTAGTGCTTTGAATTAGCTTTCCAACGCCTATAAGAACTCTAAAATCTGATATTCTGAGAGAAAGTTATGGCCGTTTTACTAAGACAATCTTTTTACCATTTTCACTGCGATTTTTTATTTTTTATTTTTTGTGACAAAAATTTTGACAGAATTAAATTTGATGGCCCTCATGGGTTGAAATCAAAAAACTCTTTCATTTCTTCTAAACATGGCCAAACTAGGGCATATTATATATCAAAATTTATGGAAATGTCGACCTGGATCCAATGGTGAGGTTTGTTTTTACCCAGGAGGTCATTTCTACAAGCTACCCCCCAAAACCCTCATTTAAATGAAACATCTGAAAAATCCTTTTGCGCAACAATTTCACATGCCCAAATCTTTTAACATCCCATCATAACAACAAACCCAAAACCCTCAGATCTACAATAAATCGTTGATATATCTTGCCCTTTTCTTTTATCCTCTCATGCATTCCCATGGATTCAATCTAGGGTTACAATAATAAAACCATAGCTCTGATACCACTTGTAAGGAAACTTGGCAAGAAAGAATATAAAAATTTCCACATAGCCCATAATAGATTTGAAATAAACACAGAATTAAAATCCACATGCAAGAGAATAGACAACATACCCACAAAATTGTGACACAAGATATACCTTGGGAAACCCTCATTGAGGGAAAAACCCAACCTCCAAAAGCATCCATCACCATGTATTATTCAAAAAAAAACACCATTTCAATACAACCATAGAAGCCTTCATGACCATAGCCACAACCGAGCAAACTATGTGAACAAGCATGAATCCACACATCCCATGCCATGCTTCCAACCTTCACAAATGCTCCCTTAGCTAACCTGTCAAGCCTTGTCCCACTCGACTCTTACCTTTCTCACACTCATACCAACAACTACCCTTGTGACTGCTTATATAGTAGCAAGTCCCACAAAACCACTAAGTGGTATTACATAAACCATGTGCTAAAACCATGTGCTACCTAACCCATTGACCCCACATTTAATATTGGGCATTTAATTCTTTTCCCCAATATTAAATAATTACATGAAATATTTTCACAATGTTACAATACAACTCATCAAGAATATTCCATGGAAATCTTTACATGTTGCATGTCCATCTAGGTGCAACATTACATAATAAAATAAATTAATAAAATATAACAATATTATGCAATGTGTGCAACACCCATTATCTCAACACTCCACTATACATTGGAATAAAAACCCTTGCGTACAAGGTAGATCTAATAAGTACAACATAGTTAGGGTACAAATTCAACCAGATCTATGCTTTCTAGGGCTGGATTTTGTTTAATTCCAAATAAGAATATGATAAATAATATATAAATCTAAAAGCCAAATTTGATCTATAAAAGTAGATGCAAGGAACTAGGATTAGATGTGTGCACTTGAAAATGAGTGAAGAAGATAATACTTTGAAGTTGATTTTCCTAACTATCAAAGTCCTAGACTTCTCTAATTTTTAGATACGACAACCTAGAATCTGCAACTTACAGATTTGTCACTTTTTATTCTACAAGAGGATAAGGCTGAACCAAGTTGACCTAGTCTAGGAACATGTCAAATTTAGCCTAGTCTCGAGACTGATGAAAATTGAAATAAAAAGGTGGATCTCAAAAGGTATGTCAAAATAAGTTTTAGATCTACGTCTATACATGTGCTTCTGGAACCTGTAAATTTAGAAAATGTGTGTGTGTGCATGTTTGGCTTTGTAGGGTTTTTTCTTAGCCAACCCCCCATTTTGGTGATTCCCACCTTAATGGATAGTTGTTAGAATATGCAAAATGTGATGTGCTTGTGAATCTAGAGTGTGTCTAGAATGAAAATGAGCTTGAATGTCAAAGTAAAATTCCTAGATTTAACCCTATGTGTGAATAGAGTGAGACCCTACCATGTAAATGTAAACAATATATTTTTGGATGTAAGTAAATGTAAGCATGTATGCATGAAGTATCAAAATATAGATTTGAAAATAATAATAAAATCATACCAAGTTCCCAAGGGACAAATTACACCTAGCCATCCTCACAATTCATTTGAAACTCCATGATGTAAAAAATGTCATCTTGAATGTTCGGTTAGAAGTCGTAAATGCTTGAATGGGGTCTTCAATAGTCAACCCTTACTTTGATGGATGTCATCAAACTAGGGCTTCTACCTTGTAATTTCTTGTTGTAATCAAATTGGGGGTTTCACCTTACACTTGATTCCATTTATTCAAAAATGAAGCAATTAGGTTTTTTTTTGTGATTCTGGGAATCAGAATTAAGTTGTTAACCACAAATATGGGAATTTTTAAAAATCATCAAAATAGCCTCGAGCCCCAAATATGGGAACAAATTCCTAGGGACAAGGCCAAATTCAATCTAGTTCCAAGCGAAAGGCCAAATTTGACCTAATCCCATGAGGAATTTGTTGATCTTGAAAGATGGGCAATGAGAGATTCAATGGTATGAGATTAAGAATTGTAGTTGATTCTGATGATGCAATTGAATTTCGAGGTAAAAATAAGGCCTATGAGGGAAATGAACTTTTCATTGGAAGAAAAATAGAGGAGGATGCAAAGAGATTAACTCATACCTCAATTTTTGCATAAGTTAGTGAGGTAAAATGACTCAACTTGAATTAGGTATGTATTAAGTGTAATTGAAAGGTGTTATAATGCAAACACACTAAGGAACAAGGTAACCAATCATTAAATTGTAGATAACACAAGTGCTTACAATTTAGAATGATACAAATATTAAAAAAGAAAAGAAAATATGTTAACATGTGAACTTAATTATTTGCACTTACATAATAATAATAATAATAATGAAAAAGGGAACTGATTATGGTGGAACTTTCTTTTTAGACTATACGAACCTCACTACATTAAAATCTTATTGGCATTCACGTTCTCCTATTTTGAATTATTTTCCACCAGTTAGAGATTATTATTTAAATATTTGTAAATTTCAAATATTTATTTATGAATTTTATATATTATAGAATGTATTTCTCTCAAATTTGATTGGTTCATTTTATTTGGTGTTATATGACCCCTTTTTTGGGAGACTTCCTCCATATTGCTTTTCTTTGGGCGAAATTTTTGGGGTAAACATTAGTTCATATTTTTATTTGCTACTAAGAATTATTTAGTGTATTTTATATAGTTGATGAATGCAAAAGTATAATATGTTGCAGACTTAGGCTTAATAAAAAAGAAAAGAGAGAGGGGCAAGGATAGGCAACACACAAATCAAGAGAAGAATTTAAAAAAAAAAAAAGAGAAAGGACAAAGAAAAATGAGATGAAGAAAAGAGAATATAAAGATAAAAAGAGAGGACAAAGCGATTAGTCCTAAAACTATATAATAAATAAAAAACAGGATACACCAAAATTAAAGATAAATATGTATATTTATGTACATACATGTATATCTAAGATTTAATGTGTGTGTGTGTGTGTGTGTGTGTGTGTGTGTGTGTGTGTGTGTGTGTGTGTGTTTATGTACATACATGTATATCTAAGATTGTATGTGTGTATGTGTGTGTGTGTGTGTGTGTGTGTGTGTGTGTGTGTGTGTGTGTATCAAAGAATGTAAGAGACTATGACTAGTAGGTATGTTTAAGCGATCACCAAGGAAAATACGAGAGATTAATAAATAGATATATAGAATAGTGTGTAAATTTCTATTATATACCAACATGATATCTACATAATTATAAATGCAAATATTTAAAAAATTAGTGAACCTAGAAAAATAAAACAATTTTTTTACTATATATATATATATATATATATACAAATATATAACTCTATGTGCAAAATGTATTGATTATAAATATATAATAACAAAAGGGAGGGCTATATATATATATATATATATATATATATATATATATATATATATATATATATATATATATATATATATTTAAGAGCAAGAACATAACTAAATATGAAGACAAAAATGAAAAAGGAAACACAAACTCATTTTGTGGATTAAATAAGAAATTTGTGTGGAAAAAATAAAATTAAAGAAAGAAAAAAGAAAATGAGAAATTATTAAAACCAGAAAGAAGAACTAAACATGAAGTACCGAATAACAATCGACCAACACAAAATAATAAGAGGAAATATATATTTTTCTATATGTTTGTGTGTGTGTGTGTGTGTACACACATGTCACACTCCACTAAGGGATCCAAAAGAAATAACCTAAAGTTTTACTAAGTTTTTGAAACATTTTTTTTTAAAGAACAATATACACATCAATCATAAAGTAGTAGACGCAATAACATACAATCATACATAAGCAAACATAATAGATTACATCCCTTAAGGATCCCAAGACGTTGAATCACATTTAAATTAAATTAATACCAAGTCAAATAAATCACACATCTACATGAAAGAATAACTACAAGTCCAAGTCCATCTAAATAATATACATTTGTTTTGAATGCCACTTGACAATAGAAATTCAGAATGCTCACTCATCCACTATACATGTCATAGGGTATGAAAGGCTGAAAGAATATACATTTATAAAAAAATAGATTACATCAGCCCTTTCAAATCCATGAAACATAGTACAATACAATAAGTGAAACCATCCATCATAAAGATATAACCATCCATCATAAAGATACAACCATCCATCATAATACACAAGATAGAATGAAAGGAAATGCAGGCAAGGAACTCCAACCATGGCATCAACGAACGGATCTCAAAGGTAAGAATAAAAATCACTACCACTCGACCTTGTGGTAACCCAAAAAGGTCCACTCACACCACACTGAGGAGATAGTCTCAAGTCCCAAACATGATATCAATCCAAAAATCAAAAGTGATATCTAAATCAAAGAAACCCTAAAGTAATCTAACTCAAAGGTTCCAAGATAAATCAACATCTAGACCCAGAGGCAAACAAAGACATGTAGGGAAACTACTATGTAAGCGAGCAAGTGGCATTGCATGAATCAACGCTAGAGTTACCCTAGCAGTCTAACTTGACACGACCCCCTAGTGATTCTATACAGCACTAGTATCCTTTCGTACTGATAAGGCATACTAACGATGCATGGTCACAACCAAGCGTCCTCTCTACTCCCATATTATTCTGTACTAGCACTCAAGGCATGTGTAAGAACATACAAATACTCTTATTAGGTTCATTTTACTCTCATTTATTGTAGTGCTTTCACTTATTAAACAACTTACAATGGGTTATCCTGGTAGCCACTTTGGGCCCTGCCGTCCATTGCAAGCCACTTCCTGACATTACATATAGATAACCTACCCTAAGCTCATAAAAGCACAAATCAAGAATCATAGTATTTCCCTTAGTCCTATACAAGTGATTGGAAAGCATCAAAAGATAATTCACAATAATCCATCAGTTCTTTACAAGCAATTGGAAAGCATCCCAAAAATACTGATCGAAGACCTAAAGGTCAAGTCAATTATGTCATACCATTCCTCACATTATCACACAAGAAACTAAAAGCAATAATGAACAATAGATCCAAACTCAACATAAATCATACCAGACACATTACCGTGGTTGAGTTTAAAAGATCAAGATCAAATCATAATATCACAAACATAGAACTCCCAAGCCTCTAGTAGAAATCCTAAAATTGGTCAACACTCTAGTCAACCCAAACCCAAAACATAGATAACATACAGGTCATAGTGTAGTTTCATAGTTTGGTTTGATTTTGAAAACACATAGTTGAGTTAACAGTAAGGTTTAAGCATTTGTTTCAATGTATGTTTCAAGTAGAAGAGATTCACAGTTTACCCTTACAATTAACTCATTTCTTATATTTGAATATATCGCATAATTACCCTTAACTTATGAGATAATTAATAATTTATTTCAAATTATTATTTTAATAATCAAAGATCATTAAAAAATAACATAATGAATAAATTTAAACTTAATCCTATAAAATTTAATTAAACTTCGTTTAATTAAATTTAACTAATCATTATAAAAGAAATTATATTAATATATTATTAATTATAATTAATAAAAAATAATTAACAAAAATATAAATAAAATTATTAATAACTTATTATAATAACTATATTAAATATTCATTAAATAATTAACTTAATAATTAATAAAAACTTAATAATAAAACTATTAATAAAATAATAATAATTTTTTAAATAAAATTAAAAAAACACACCCTACGATATTATTTTTAGCTCGTAGGCTTTGTTGCCGTGACAACCCTACTGCCATGACAATAGGTGTACTTGTTGTTCATGGCAGCAAGCCTGTCGTATGGCCTTTAATGGCCGCTAATAGCCTTCCCTGCCATCGCGAGAGGAGTTGATGAGAGGTGATGAGATTTGGAAAACTGATTTCAACAATCACGAAGAAGACAGAAATATTAAATTTCATAATTAACTAGGTGAACAAAACACAAGGATCTATCTGGTTCTGATGCTAATTCCCAAACACGCAAAGATTGTGAGAGAAATCTCCTCTCTCAAAACTTTCTCTCTGAAAATTCCCTTCTCCAAAATTCCCGGTCCTTGGAAAATGGACCCTCAATTGCTGATAAGGAGTTCTCCTAAATTCAGGGCACTGATTGTGCAATCACCCTAGGGAACTCCTTGGTCACAACTTTCTAACTCTTTATTACCTTTTTCGAGATTTCATGCATACCTTATGCAATTTTAAATATCTTTAATAAATTGATTTTTTTTCACTCGTTAATTTATTTTCGAAGCATTAATTGATAAAATATTTATTAACTTAAGTAATAATAATATTTAGCATTTATTTAAAAATGATCTCCTAAATATATTATTATTAAGTAAATAATTACCCTTAACTTATGAGATAATTAATAATTTATTATTTTAATAATTTAATAAATAATTTATTTTAAATTATTATTTTAATAAATAATGATTATTTTAATAATCAAAGATCCTTAAAAAATAACATAATGAATCAATTTAAACTTAATCCTATAACATTTAATTAACCTTCATTTAATTAAATTTAACTAATCATTATAAAAGAAATTATATTAATATATTATTAATTATTAATTAAAAATAATTTTAAAAACTATAAATAAAATTATTAATAACTTATTGTAATAGCTATATTAAATATGTAGTAATTAATTAAATTAATAATTAATAAAAACTTAATAATAAAACTATTAATAAAATAATAATGATTTTTTAAATAAAATTAAAAAAAACACACCCTACGATATTCTTTTAAGCTCATAGGCTTTGCTGCCACGACAACCTTGCTGTCGTGACAATAGGTGTACCTGCTATTCATGGCAGTAGGCTTGCCGTGTGGCCTTTAATGGTCGTCAACAATCTTCCCTGCCGTCGCGGGAGGAGTTGGTGGGAGGTGGGGGTTTGATGGCCTCGCCTCCCCACCAATAATATTATATATATGTTTTTTATTTTTAAAAATAAATATTAAAACAACCCTCCCCAATTAAATTTCTTTTTAGTATATATATATATATATATATATATATATATATATATATATATATAAGTTTAACAGAATTTCTATCAATACTCTGATAGGAGAAATACAACAAACTAATCAAATTTTCAATTAAAAATTTCCATTTCATTTCAAACCCTTCTTGATTAAAATACTAATTTCTTTCTTCTACAGAATGAGGGTTTTGTAATTGCCTTTTCAATCCTAATATACATATGGAATTTGATAGGAATATCAATAGATTTAGAATGAAAGATTGAAAGATTCATACAAATGAAATTTGGAAAACTGATTTCACCAATCATGAAGAAGACATGACTATTAAATTTCATAATTAACTGGGTGAACAAAACACAAGGATCTACCTGGTTTTGATGCTAATTCACAAACACCCAAAGATTGTGAGAGAAATCCCTTCTCTTAAAACCTTCTCTCTGAAAATTTGCTTCTCCAAAATTCTCGGTCCTTAGAAAATGGACCCTCAATTGCTGATAAGGAGTTCTCTCCTAAATTCGGGACATTGATTGTGGGATCACCTGAGGGAACTCCTTGGTCACAACTTTTTAACTCTTTATTACCTTTTTCGAGACTTCATGCATACTTTATGCAATTTTAAATATCTTTAATAAATTGATTTCTTTTTCACTCTTTAATTTATTTATAAGCATTAATTGATAAAATATTTATTAAATTAAATAATTATAATATTTAGCATTTATTTAAAAATGATCTCCTAAATATATTATTATTAAATTAAATAAATATTATTGCGCTCTCAAACTAGACTATAATTTTCTCTTTTAAATTTAATTATTTTTATTTAATTAATTTACCAATTAATTAACTAAAATTAAATATTGAAATTATCATAATAATTTCCCATTAAATTAAATCATTAATTAATCTTTTAATTTGACTTAATTAAGAGGGAAAAACACAAAAGACTTACAAGACTAAATATGGAAACCCATCATAAAATACCACATAGAAGATCAAACTCTAGGGTTATAATCACGAATTTATGTCATATGACACATTCAGAAGGGTAATCATGTCAGATACTTGTCCTAATTTTCTAGGACAAATGGGTCTAAAGGTTAAGATTTGGACTCAATAATTTATCTCCCCTCTCTTACCATTGAGATATTGCGATACGGTACGCTCGTCTTGGCAATTTAGGGAAGTCGATACCCGATACATATAATCTGCATAAAATCCATGCATGTGCAAATACATATATTCTAACCTAAACAAGCAATGTGAAGAAATGGTGCATCGTGTAGATCTCGACTAGTAGGTGACTACGAATCCCTTCCTTAACCACATTAGAAACATCATACATAAAGAAAACATACATGCACACCATACACATGCAGTAGGGGGTAAGTATCCATAAGAAAACATGTATAATAATCCATCTAACTAACATCATCAAATAATTGAAATCATTGTAATAATCATTATCAAGGTATAATCATGCATACATGAAGTCATTAGTACCAAGTAGTGTGATCATAAAATCAACTGAATATGAAAACAATATCTAATAATCTGAAAGATAATGCTACTAATCATTAAGCATAAACTAGCCTAAAAGAGTTCAACAATAATAACAAAATGTAAACTAGGAGCAGGCACTACAACACACACACACACACACACACACACACACACACACACACACACGTATATCTATATATACATATGTATACATATACATATACATACATATATGTACATACATATACATACATACATACATACATATATTGTTGGAATTATGATATATTTGTCATTAATGCAGACACTTATTCAATTCTGAATGTTTATTTAGCTCATCACTTAGTCTCAAGTATATACTGAGCATTCAGTAGTTACCTTATAAGTTCAGCAGGTAAACAGTTCTCACCAAGCATTCCAAAAGATACTAAGTGAATGAGAAGTTCAACAATGTTTATTGAGTGAAAAAGGTAAACAAAGTTCAACAGTGTTTATCGAGTGAAAAAGGTAAACAAAGGACTTAGTTTTTACCGAATAAAGCAAGGTAAACGAAGAAGTTAGTTTCTACCAAGTGACACTATATATACTGAGTCACCAATGGTTACCGAGTTTCAAGCAATGTTCTGTGGCTAGTATGAATCGAGCCTCAACTCCTACCAAGTGCATGACGATGCCGAGTAATGTAGTGGATGCCGAGTATCAGAAGGTCACCAAGTCAGTTCAGTGAACTCGAGTTATTTACTATTGGGCCGACTCAGTAATGTTTTGTTCACTTGTGTTTTGGCCGACCTTGCAATTGTAAATATTGGAATGGTATATATGTGATGTATGATATCATTTGCAGTATGGTATGTATGAAAAATAAAAAGAGAGTGATGTTCGCATGTGAAGAAAGTATTGCTATATTTTGAAAAATGTGAAAGCGAATCAATAGCAGAGTAAAAGGAATACAACAAGGTCAACATAGGAGTAGAAAAGTTATATCTATGACATAAGGTGATCAATGCAAAAAGAATCTTATCAGCAAACAGTTGTAAGTAGATCCACTGCATCATCCTAACAGGTGAATCAGTTTGTAAATCCTTTAACAGAGTAGACTTAACAGTCTTTTTGTAAATCTCTTAACAGAGTGCATACTTCACTGTATGTTTGTAAATCCTCTAACAAGGTGGATCTAGCAGTCCTACTTGCTCCTAACAGGGTAGATCACCAGAAGTGATCATTGTAAGCCTTAATAGGCCAACTTCATAATGCAGTAACGAAGTTTTGTGGGCATCATCCCCACCCTAGTTTTACTTTCTAATTGGAAAGTTTCTGGGTCACCAAATCATTGTGTTCATGTGTTATGAATGATTGATCTTTCATTTATGCATTAGATTAGATGAATGAATGATGAATGGTTAAAATGTTGAATTGCTTAAAAAATTTATAAGTTACTGATTCACCCCTCCCCTCTCAGTAACATATCTTATCCTGAATATTTCCAACAATTGGTATCAGAGCTTTGTGGTTCTTAGGATAAAGTTTGATAGCTTGAGCAAAGATCAAAGACAATGGAGATATTCAGACTTGACAAATCTATTGAAAATGAAAAGCTAGTTTTGAAATGGCCATGGGTCAACTCAAAGAAGCAAAGGAGCATCTTTCTCAATCTCTAAAAAGAAAGAAGGAACTTGCAAGACAAATGAATGATCATCAGTATGTTGAAGAAAAGATTGAAGACCTTTTACCATCAAGCAGTTCAAATGAAGCTAATGATGCAATCAAGGAACTCCTACCAAAGAATGGTTTCCTGTAGGAAGAAGTAAGAAAATTTAAAAGAGAACAAGAATTCTAATCAATCAGGCTATGTGAAGTCTTGGAGCAAAGAAACAAGGCAAATGAAGACTTAGAGGTAAGAAATAGTCAATCCCTTCAGCATCAAGATGTTATAAATCAACTATCCAATGCAAATGAAGCAATTTTGAATCTGAGATCTGAAAATGAAGACTTGAGGAATGATCTAATCGTTGAAAGACAAATCAATGAAAGCTTTAAAAGTGACTTTAGATCTAAAAGAAAAATCAATGAAAGTTTGGAAAATGACCTAAACACTGAAAAGAAAATCAATGAGAGAATGATGAAATCACAAGCAGACATGACTCAATTAAATTAGCTAGGTGAGCAAAATCTTCATAGACAAAAAGGCAAAGCTGGACTTGGTTACAAGGAAGAAGGTGAAACTTCCAAATAAGGTGCACAAAAATCAAAGGCCTACTTGTAATCACTGTGACAAGATAGGTCATACATCAAACAAATTTTGGAGTAATGGAAAGGTAAATTTCAATGGTAAATGCTTCAACTGCAATTAGCATGGTCACAAAGCTAATGAATGCAAAGAAAAATCAAAACTTGAAGGCAAATGTCACAAATGCAAGAAACAAGGTCACAAAGCATCTGAATGCAAATAAAAAATATTCAATCCATCAGAACAAATTATCAAAGCAATAATTGGTTGGGACTACAATACTTGGTGCAGGTGTCACTATTGTGCAGAATATGGACACATTGGGATAAATTGTGCAAGACATCACCTAAGAAAGAAGGATACAACCATAAGATGTTACACATGTACTGAACTTGGTCATATAGCTAAGAATTGCATGAATATTGGAAGAATTGAGGATGAAAAGAAAGCTAAAGCTGATAACGTTAGGAAGCAGATGAGACAATAGTGGATTCCTAAATCTACCAAGCAAGATAATTCAAATAATGGCCATGTCACTCAAGAACTGGGTGACTCCACCATTTCTAATTAGATTTAAGAAGATTTAGGAACTGCATCTTCTAGCCATATCTTAAACAGTTCCAAAATGAAACAGTGTAAATGATCAAATCGGTATTTCAGATACAACGATCAAAGAAAAGTTATCATTCACCATGTTGCATTTACCGAGTAAGGTTGGCTAAAGACCTTACCGAGCTAGGTCGGGACTATCAAAGATTTTGTTAGACCACTGAGTTGCAAGGTTTTACTGAGTAAATCAATGACAAACTGACATGCACTATGTCATCTCAACTACCTTCGTACTGAGCTTTAATGACAGTATTTCATCAAAAAGGCAGAATTCGATTTTATTTTTCACCGCGACTTAAGAATACTTAGAGCCAAAAGATTTCCAGTTGCACGCCAAGTGATTTGAAGCAAATTTCCTGCGAAGAATTTGTTTGAAGAATTTATCATCCACCGAGCAGCAATGGCATCCGCAAGCACCAGTAGCAGCAAAGCGAAGAGGGGTTCTAAAATGCTAGTGAAAGGAGTCAAATGGAAAGCCCCAAAATTTAAACTAGTGCCCGCAATTGCTAAATCACTTGACCCGCACGGAGCTCAATCGCAAATTCCACCTAAGGTACTTCTTGTTAATGATATTCACACTCATTTCAAATACACTATTCAAGAAATTGGTACATTAGATATGGACGATGCCCTAGGACAATTATGCGTTGATGGAGCCCTAAAACAGGTCTAAGCATAAGCAGTTAGAAGAAAAAGGCTTGACCCACATTCTGCACCTACCAAGAAATTTCCAAATTAAATGGGTAAGATATGTTCTGAGTTTTGTATACAATGGTCAGTTGTGGTTGGAGCAACCCGTATTGATAACCAAAAAGATGATTCATAAGATCACGGGTTTGCCTATGCTCAATAAAGCCAAAACCACTAAAACCCTAGGTTGGGATCAGTTGCAGAAGAAAACCCCAGCAGAATGAGACAGTAGAGGACTAAAACTTAACAATATATCTGACATGGAACTCAGATTTGGCATTTATGTAATTGCATATAAACTATACAGTTCCAGCAAATTGAATAGTGTACCGTGTGAGGCTGTGGATTTAGCATTTAAAATAGTAAAGAAAAATCTTGAATTTGATCTGTCAGAATGATTGTTAAGACAACTGAATAAAAATATGGAAAGTATAAGGACTTCAAAGAATAACCCTTGTAAATTTGGCTCTTTGTTAATTTGCTTGTTCTTTTATGTACAAAAGTTTTTTCCATCCAAAGGATTTGTAGTATGGAGAAAAGACACTCCAATTCTATATCAGATTAATGAGTTTATAGTAGAAATGGGTGAAAATTTTGACAAAGTCATGGATAACTATTTTGAAGATTTCAAGGAAAGGATGAATAACAGGTTCAGAATTCCTCTTAAGCTTGTTGAGGATTATAAAGATGATATATGTTTCATGGTTGACTGTGATCAAGTGTACATACAAGCAGTCATACCCCAAGTGGCATGGATAAAACCATTGCCTTATGAATTAAATATTGATGAAGCAAGAGACATCATTGAGGCACTGGTGAATGAACCAACTATCCCTAACATCCCTGCCTTTGGAACTTATGATGAAGCAAAGGCCAGAATTGAGCTTGAAATCAAGCTACCACATGCCATAAGCAAAGGCAAGAGGAAGATAGCCAAATTGAAAACTGAAACCAGTCCTCTCATGCTAACAGAAAGAAAAGGCAAGGACAAAGAAGATGATGAAGAAGGAGGAGAAGAAGAAAAAGAAGAACAAGAGTCTGAAGAAGAACCTCCAAAGAAGAAAGGTAAGGCAATCATTACCAAACCTAAGAAGAAGCCTACTACAATATTCACAAGAAGAACCAGAAAAGGCAAGCAGGAACCTATACTGGTCAGGCCTCCACCCACATTTGAGGAAAGGTTCAAACAATTGGAAGATGGATAAATTGAAATACTCCCCAAACTAGCTTGCCTCTCAAATCTCCAAAGAACTACTGGAGAGATTGCAACCGAGATGGGAGTCAGCCACCCAAATGGTAAAAGACATCTATGAGCAATCTCTGAAGAATCTTCGACCAAGTCTCACTAGAGCAGAAATAAAGACTACAATGAAAAATCATGAAGGTAAAATGATGATCATATTTCACACCTGTTTGATTTTAATCAAAGACATTGAGCATGTTGTAAATAATGCAACAAACATGTGGAAAAACATCTATCATCTGCATAAGCCCAGTGAAGACCCAGTAGAAATCAAGGATGATGACAACAGTGACAGTGATGATATTAATGACACTCCATCCATCACAGTCTCACCAGGAGAGCTGCATGCATTAATCGAAGAAGACAAGGAGGAAAAAGAAATGGAGGAAGAAGCTGAAGAGGAAAATAAGGAGGAAGATGATCCAGTAAAAATTGCAGCAGCAATTATTGCATCCCTTCCTCACTCTCCACCTAAAACTATCACATCATCAAGGTCGGAGTCAACTTCGATAGGTTTGATAACATCTACATCAGATTTATCATCTGCACCTGCCACATCACAACTCCAGGTATCATCAATGGAAGTGTCTACCACTTCATCTACCGAGCTGCAGTCCTCTTCTTCAGCCACCGAGCCAGCCTCCTCAACTCCATCATCATTAGTCAGTATAACAGTAAGTTCCACAATTTTGTTAGTTCCAACCTGTTCTATAATTTTTTTAGCATTATTTGCATCTACTTCAAATCCAATTAGTTCAGATACTGCTATAACAAGTGTGTCATCATTTTTGGGAAGTATTCCAATTTTTGATTCGATAAATACCTCTACTGGCATTCAATCCTCAAGCCCTATCCCAGCTTTTACTGCTAGTCCTTCCATCTCCACTATTGTGTCTATTCCTAAGATCAAACCAGTCATCGTAGAAGTCAAACAAAGGCATCCATTAAGACTTTTGATCACTGGAAAGGAAATTTCAGAAGATATTGACTTAGACACGGAGATAGTAATTCCAAAAATTCACTATGAAAATGCTACCATTGAAGAGATGAGGTTAGCTAGTCAACTAATAGAGATGAAAGCTATGTAGAAGCAGTTAAGGTCTGAAAGGGATAAGGAATACAGAATAATTGAGAACACCAAGAATATAATTATAGATGCTATAGGTGTTGAAGTAGACTCTACTCAACACATTTTGATTCAGTTAGAAGAGGCTGTAAATAAATTCAATGAGGACACCTCTGGTCAAGAAAAATTGATTGTAAAGGCTGAAAGGAAATTTGATAATA
This sequence comes from Cupressus sempervirens, assembly GCA_028749045.1. Taxonomy (NCBI): domain Eukaryota; kingdom Viridiplantae; phylum Streptophyta; class Pinopsida; order Cupressales; family Cupressaceae; genus Cupressus; species Cupressus sempervirens. The sequence goes on from CM053785.1 coordinate 310,637,175, forward strand.
AGGTGCTTGAGCACATGGCTTAGCACATTGCAATAAAATAGGTAGAATTGTCCACAATTTTGGCCAATCTTGAAAATTCCTTTAATAATGTAACTTCACTTTTTGCCAAACTTTGTGATGTTACCAATTACACCAAGGAGATCAAAGAAAAATTGAATAAAATTAATGACGATATGAAGGTCAGTGCCCAAATGCTGCAACTTGACCCCAATTTGAGTTCATCCCATCATCTCAGAATCAGATTTTTGTTAGAAAAGCAGGCAAAATTGTTGAGAGAGGAAACAAGGATTAGGTCTACCTTAATTGACATTCAGAACATGATCCTTCCTATCATGGACACAATGTAGAAACACATTGTCCACTCCAAAACATTGATTCATGACAACAATTTCTCAATTGCAGATCATATGGTTGAACTTTCAGCTGAAGTTCAAATAGCAATCTCCACCTACAAAATTTTACAAGAAAATTGGGATAAGACTTTGGCTCTTATTCTCAAGGTACACTCTGAGTTTATCTCCCATTTTGATGTCTCTATGTAAATACATATTGCTTGATTTGGCATTATTGTCAAAAAGGGGGAGACAGAGAAGAATAGAGAAGAGATAGAGATATTTGTAAATACTTTGTGCATATTGTATAGGGGAGATATATGTAAATCAGTACGTCAAATTTTGCACATAAGTTTTGGCTCATAAGTGTTTTTGTCACTAATGCCAAAGGGGGAGATTGTTGGAATTATGATATATTTGTCATTAGTGCAAACACTTATTCAATTCTAAATGCTTATCTAGCTCATCACTTAGTCTCAAGTATATACCGAGCATTCAGTGGTTACCTTATAAGTTCAACAAGTAAACAATTCTCACCGAGCATTCCAAAAGATACCGAGTGAATGAGAAGTTCAGTAATGTTTACCGAGTGAAAAAGGTAAACAAAGGACTCAATTTTTACTAAGTACAGCAAGGTAAACGAAGAAGTTAGTTTCTACCGAGTGACACTATATCTACCGAGGCACCAATGGTTACCAAGTTTCAAGCAATGTTGTGTGGCTAGTATGGATCGAGCCTCTACTCCTACCGAGTGCATGACAATGCTGAGTAATGTAGTGGATGCCGAGTATCAGAAGGTCACCAAGTCAACTCAGTGAACCCGAGTTATTTACTATTGGGCTGACTCAGTAATGTTTTGTTCACTTGTGTTTTGGCCGACCTTGCAATTGTAAATATTGGAATGGTATATATGTAATGTATGATATCATTTGCAGTATGGTATGTATGAAAAATAAAAAGAGAGTGATGTTCGCATGTGAAGAAGGTATTGCTATATTTTGAGAAAAGTGAAAGTGAATCAACAACAGAGTAAAAGGAATACATCAAGGTCAACATAGGAGTAGAAAAGTTATATCTATCACATTAAGTGATCAATGCAAAAAGGATCTTATCAGCAAACAGTTGTAAGTAGATCCACTGCTTCATCCTAACAGGTGAATCAGTTTATAAATCCTTTAATAGGGTAGACTTAACAGTCTTTTTGTAAATCTCCTAACAGAGTGCATACTTCACTGTATGTTTGTAAATCCTCTAACAAGGTGGATCTAGCAGTCCTACTTGCTCCTAACAGGGCAGATCACCAGAAGTGATCATTGTAAGCCTTAATAGGTCAACTTCATACTACAATAACGAAGTTTTGTGGGCATCATCCCCACCCCAGTTTTACTTTTTAATTGGAAGGTTTCTAGGTCACCAAATCATTGTGTTCATGTGTTATGAATGATTGATCTTTCATTTATGCAGTAGATTAGATGAATGAATGATGAATGGTTAAAATGTTGAATTGCTTAAAAGTTTTATAAGTTACTAATTCACCCCTCCCCTCTCAGTAACATATCTTATCCTGAATATTTCCAACATCATGTGCATCATTTACATGAACTCCCTGATAATTCATTTGATACTTTCACAGAGCACGTTCAATGCAAGCTCCAACACCATCATGTTCACCTTTTCATGGCCACTATCAAAGAAATTCCATATGTGTTTTATATTCTCATTGCGATGATATCTACATAATGCATAAAATGGTCTATGACACATCCATTAGACCAAACATAATGTTTATCAACATTTATGTTTCTTTATTTCAAATAAGAAAAGAACATATTGAAGAAATGTTCTACATAGTGAATGTCATGTTCTTTATGATCGCTTATATAAAAATGATATTCCTTTTTAATTACTCATGCTTGAACTGTACTCTGAACACCATCCAAACCTAACTATGCATATCTATAACAAACATGTACCATAATAGTGACTTGCTTAGAAAATAAATAATCTGATTGAATTGCTTTCTGATGAACAAAGGAATAGTTCTCTGCAAAATCAACAATTGATACAATCATTCCAAGGGAGAAATGATCTCTCAAAGTTTGAAACTATTGTGCTTGCCACTTTGCAAAAAGTGCGTGACGAATATAAGGTTGAATCAAATTCTTAAATCTATCCATAAATGTTAGAACAGGTAACTCCTCTTCAACATATTCCAGCCTTTTTGTCTCTTTCCCCAACTTTGTTTCATTCTTGACATACTTGTAACTTTTGCAATTCAATTTTTTTGCTACATCAATATTTTCCATTTTCAAAGGAAATAGAGCCAATTCACCACATGTTTCACATAATTCTTTGATGAAATTTATTTGACTAGCTCGATCATCTATTTTGTCACATAGAATGGATGATATAAACTCACTTCTCCTACTAGGAGGAGTAGCATAAAAACCATATGTGTCTTCTACAAACTTTTGAAATACCTAATAGTGGAGATCAAACTCAAAATGATGACAACAACAACATGTTTCAAACACTTTGTTTGACCTCACAAAGTATGGCTTCAATTTTTCAAACAATGTTTGCCCAACTTTTACATTAGGATGTTTAGTACAAAATGACACATATAACTCATGTTGTGTTGTGTCCAACCAATGTTTTGCATGATGTTCATATTGACCAGATGCAATCCTATGCCTGATAGCAATTCTACTATTTGATGAAGGATGAGTGTTATCAATCCAAAATGATATGACTAAATTTTTTAATGACTCTTCAATCCTATCATAATGAGGTGCTCTACACATGATTGCCCAATTGCCCTCCATAGTACTGTCATCCACAATTAATCTTATCTTAACATATTTTCTCATTGTTTTCCTGGTAAAATCCATTTTAGACGAAATTGAAGATATTTGTCTATTTTGAGTCATATTCTTACTTACAATAGACATCAACATCACTTTTCTTGCCATGGACTTATCTTTAGTTCAATAGTGTTTTCCTATGTTTCTCAAACCTTGTTTTACATTTTCATTCATATCAGTTTGCATGCTAGAAAATCTTCTCTTCTTTGATGTTGTGTCTACACCTAAAAATTCCAATGCCTTTTGCAACTTCATTTGTGCAAGAAAAAGTGAAAGTAATTGAGCTTGTTCAAGTGTTATAGTGTTATAAAATTGAGTCATAATTTCTCTTATCTTCTTATTCATTGACCTTTTCATAGACAAACTTAATGGTTGAATAGTAGCTGCAAGTCTTCTCAATTTATCCACATCCATTTTAAGTAAATGATCTATTTTTTTTTAGAAATAACATTCTTTATAGATTGGGAAATATTTAGGAGTTCTTCCATACCAGTTCCTGCACTTGATCCCGACCCTTCTCTAACTTCTGTTATTGGAATTTCAACAGGGAGTGATCTTGAGCCTTCTCCAACATTCATTGTTTGAGATTATTCAGGGAAAGATTCTGACCCTACTCCGACTTCTGTTATTTGAACCTCCGTAGGGAGCAATTTTGAACCTTCTTCAACATTCATTGTTTGAGATTCTATAGGGAGTGTTCCTGACCTCTCTCCCATGTGCACTTCTTCTACTTTTGTTAAGCCTTCTTCAACATTTCCTTCACCTTGTTGATTGTCTGCAACAAATTTATAAATAAATCAAATCAGATAAAAAAATAAGATTGAAACATAATTAATTTCAAAATCATATAAATAAATAATATATATAATTACATACCTTGTTTAATTTGATGATAATGTGTCACAATCTTTTGAAGATTTCTTTGTTCTACTTCATTAGATCTCTTCCTTACATATTTGTTTTGCCTTCCTTTCTTGTTTTCCATTATAAAATCATAAAAAAAAATTTACCCCTTGCCTCAAGATAAATTTCATGCAATAACGATATAAAAATATCGCTGTATGGATTCGCAATATGGATTCACTATTTTTAAACTGACCTGTCTTAAGGTGATGTCAACATTTTTGTTTTTTACATGTTTGTGTGAATGAAATAAATTAGACATGTGAACATGTCTTGTTGAATTTTTGGCGGCTGAAAATTTTTGAACCACATGTTCGCTACGAACATGTCTTCACCGCGAACATGTGTTCACAACGAACATACTTTATATGCTCGCGTGAACATAGAAAAAAAAATAAAAATTTGGCCCTTTTTTCTTTAAAGTTTTGTTTTTGGCTCTTTTGACACCCATAATTGCAAATGAATGATCTCCTACTATAAAATAAAAGACTCCAAAATATGCTACTTAGAGCAAGCTTTCCAACGACTATAATTGTAATACATATTTTAATAATTAAGACTTTCAAATATGAGTTTAACTCATCATAGGTTCATTATCGATTGAACATCAACTGACTTCGACACTTTGAGAAAATTAGTAAATTAGGTCAATTTTTTTTTGAAAAATATCTAGAAAATAGCTTTCTATTGACAAAAAAAGATTTATGATAAATTGACTTCAAATTATTTGTGTCAAAACGAACGTATGTTTGAATTACGATTGGTGTCATTTCAAAACTTCATAAACTATACAATATTCAACCAAATTGAATCAAACTAAATGCATCCTCTGGATATTGATGTTACAAATATAATGCTGAAAGAATTACCTCATTATCTTTTCTAGAAAAAAAATTATGTATGTCAAGCGGATTGCCACTCTTTAAAATATTGAATTTTATTATGTACCACTTTTCAGAGGAGAAGAAAAAATTGACATAAATATTTTTTTTTTAGATTAAAAAATATGGTTACAAAGTAAGAATAGAGTACTAAAAATCATTAGTTTATGTCATCTTGAAATTATTTATAGTTTTAGAGATATAGTCACTCGAACATGAGGTTTGTTTCAAAAATATTGATTTCAGTGTCAAAATTGGTCAAAAAGTGGAACCCATTATTGTGGGATCACCCTATGAGGCACACTTTTCTATTTACTTGGAGAATCTGATGTAGGAGAATGGAACTCAGATTTTATGGAACTATGGTTTGCATGGTTGGGGATGTGTTCAAGGAATACTGGACTACCTTGTCCTAAGTGCACGTAGAGTTCAAAGTTATTGTCTTAGAGTTAGAGCCATTTTAGTGACTGTTGGTAGTTTGTTCCTGATTTACTAGAAGACCTTGGAGATTATTTTCGCGAGATTCAATCCAAGGGAGTTGGCATATGTGCTATTAGATTTGGATCCTTGGATGGTAGGTGGATCTATGCCTAAGGGCACATACACTTATGTTGTCATATGAGTTAGTTATGCATTGTAAACTTGGGGTGTGTCCTATGTATTTAATTATTCCATATATTTAATGTTTGTTGCCAAGCCAACTTGTGGCTTAAGTGTGTATTTAATATGTGAATGTTTATTTTATGTAACTTGCTAGGTTGACTATGGCTTGGTTTAGTATAAGTAGAGGGTCTTGTTTTTTATAGAGTCATAATTCAACACGAGGAAGATGGATTAGCTAAGAGGAGCGAAGCTGAGCAGAGCTAGTAGCAAGGCCCGTGGCTTGGTTTAGTATAAGTAGAGGCTCTTGTTTTGTCTAGAGTCATAATTAGACATGAGGAATGTGGATTAGGTAAGAGGAGTGAAGTTGAGCAGAGCTAGTAGCAAGTGTGGGCTTTGGGAAACAAGAAGGTTGCTTGTTGGCTTGCGAGCAAAAGTTTAGATTCTTCTTGGAGTTCTTTACCAAATTGTGGATCTAGGCTAGCTAGAGTTGGGATCTTGCAAGGTCTTGTATAATTGCTATTGTAATTGCTTATGTATTTGGTCGTAACTTGGAAGGGCTTGCAATTGAGCATGTTGCATGTAAATCTTATGATTCTATTATATGAATTGGTGTTGTTGTGGAACTAGATATTTGTGTTATTGTTATTATTCTATTGTGTGGTTATTTCCTGGGGGCTAGGACATCTCCTTTGGGGATTCTCCTACCTTATACCACATCAATATCCTTCAAATCTTGCATAATTTAGCTCATCAATAGATCTGTTTGTATTTAGTTTAATTGGTTTGAATTCATATTGCCCTATTTCCATATTTATTAGAAATTTGACATCATTTGAATTTGAATAGCTTGCATATATTCCTATTAGTTCACCTACTGTTGCTCCTATGCATTTTAAGGTTTGGATATGAGTAAGTTCTACTGGTAAAGATAAAAAAATGACCCAGTTTGGTGCATAGTGTTTTTTGACCAAGGTATATTTGAAGTTTGGTTCCCACTTTACAAATTTCATAGAATAACCTTGAATTAACAATGAGAGGCAAAAATAAAATTATCTCTGATATTTTATTCATGCAATGAATGAATAATAGACTATTAGAAAATTAAGAAATACTTACCTGATCTCCCCAATAATCCTCTAGCTATCTTTTCAATCTGGGGCTTTTGGTAGCTGGGCCGTTCCAATAGGAAAACACTCCCCGCTCTTCACATTTCGTCCATCTCTGATCACTTTCCTTGTCACTGATGATTAGGAAGTTTCCATCATTGATGGTTGTTGCCTTTGTAAGGGTGCTACTTCTAAATGCAGAGAAGTAATACCTTCTTGCTTTCCTTCTTTCCTTGTCATGTCCCCAATTTTTGGTGACAGTTCGATTTAATTAATTTAATTAATACTGGTTGTCCAAGGACGACTAATTAATTATTTTAATTAAATAAATAAGTAACTTTATATTTAATAAAGTGACTTGGATTATAAAAGTATTTAATAAAGTCACTTGAGGGATAAGATCAAAAATGTTCTAGAAGTCTCTGGAGAGGATGGAGAGAAAAGAATAAATAGGCACCCCGGGGCTCCATTCGAATCAGGCAGTTGATTATCTCTCTTTGATTTTCAGGTTGTGATTCAATCACAGGTGCATTGTGGAACCTAGGGTTTTCGCAATTGTCACAGTTGGCCATTGAGAACGATAACTCTCAATCGGTACGCAATTTTGAGGGTGTGAAATATCATCTGAATTATTGTAGATTGGAGGTGACATTCAGTCATTTCATCAGGTCATTAATTTGGGTCTAAGACCAATTTTGTGGTTCTTGCATCATTGTTCATCGTTGGATCAGCGAGAGTGGTATTAATCACCATTTTTCAGCCAACATTTCCGTATATTGTTAACGCCGAAGTCTGGGCCGATCAGCAAAGATCAGGTTATAGAAGATATTCCGTATAGAAGATTTTGCACAAGACTAGCAAAATTGACAGACAAACATTTGAGACCCTATCCAGACCCTCAGCAAAGTCAGTTAATTCCACAAAGGGATTTGTGGGACAGAGGACAATATACAGTTTGCATAATCGAATGAGCCATCACTGATTTGGAGATTTTTAAACTGGATAAGGGTGGGACATTTGTAATGGTTTGCTTCCCGATTTAGTATTTCCGCAAGCAGAAGACGAGATTCATTAAAAAAACTCGGGTGACAAACGCTACCCAATACCAAGCCAAAGGCGGAAGTAATTAATTGATAAATTTGAATGGTTGGATCGGGTTCGGCACGCGAGTCTCAGGTCAGGCTAGGATGACCTGGCATTGAAGGTTTCGTAGACGAGCTCCAGATGGCATCTGCCGCACCCAAAGAATATATAATGGTCGTTTTACATTGATTATTGAAGCCGCACTCAGTCGGGGGTAACAGGCATTATATATTAATCTTCATTACGGTCGGGAAGGAGCGGTCTTGGTGTGCACGGGATGCCATTAACAGCTAGATTATCTTGACAGTCTGAACCGCAGGATCAATGACGAGTCTCTGATCAGTGTCGGCATCGTCTCGCAGCAGGAGTTAGAAGAAGGGCATGTGATACAGACTGGGCGCACTGTCACAAGGGTCGCGATAGTAATCACCTACATCATGTCGCGAATCTATCTTTGGTCTCAGTCAAAATAACACGGGTGACAGCGATAAGAGGCACATTTTGGTTTCCCTACATCCGGTGGGTTTAACTTCCACACAGTGCGGGCTCCTTAGTGAGTAGTGATTTGAATTGAGCAGTTCCAGTCACATTTCAGGCATCAACCAGTATGATGACTAGGCAGAAATGAATGCTTGATTAGCTGGAAAGAACTTCGACCAAGCTTAGCTTTCTAAGACAAATTGAGAGTCGGAACCACATCCAGTCTGTGAAAGTAGACGGTTGGATCAAACTCTGCATTATCCAATTATCAGTATAATTACTCAGTGTTTCAGTTCAGTAAGGATAGAGCTCGATTGCTAATTGTTTGACGAAATGTCAAACCTTTGAAGTTTTAAGTTTTTGGTGCTTAAAGAGTCAATCATCCTGTCGGGGATATTTCATTCCTATTTGCCATGGGCCTTCCTTGAGGACGATAATTTATGGTTCTAAAATTGGACAGACGAGGAGTTTTGGGGAGATTGGTTGAAACTTTGTGCGAAGGAATGTATGAGTTGGGATTTGCATTTCTAATCAGAGGTTTGGTTAGTAATATAAGATGGGATTCTTTGGAAAACATTTTCCATTCGAAGAAGTATCTATGCATGGATCTCTGAGGCAAAATATATGGTTTGCTATGTGAAATTTTAGCCACTAGGGTTTGCTTAGGATATATGTTTTGTGCGGGAGTGAGATCTATCTTTGAGAGAGGAGTGGGACCAAGGGGGATATTGTTAACTTCATAAATTTGCAGGGGCTTCATGGAAGGGATGATAGAGGGGTTACAACTAAAGAAGGATTTGTTTGCTCGATTCTTCTTATAGGTAACTTGGGTCCAATCACTTTATTTTTTTTAATAATATTTGTTGTGGATTAGGGTTATGATCCTGCAAGCCTTTTCTCTTATGATAGGAGAACTAAAGCTTACCTTTGCCATTAGCTTGATGAGTGGGTATTGGGGTGTGAACTTTGTTCAATTAAATTTGAGTAGACCTAACATATTTGGGTTTTTGAAAGTATCTCTTGTAAATTGATGCGATCACCCAATGACTGCTTTCTGGATCCCTCATCTTTGTTGTTTGGCCTTCAAATTTCAATGCCCTTGAGTGGATGATTTTCTTGGGGAGATAATTGTAGAGTTGCAAATTTATTAGTCACCGAAATAATTTTGTTGATAGCATGCTTAATTTTATCAGAATGTGCGATTTGATTGAACTTCACAGAAACATTCACATTCCAAAGCAAAGCCATTTTTTCTAGCTCAATAATAGCTCATATTAATAGAAAGCGACTATTCCAAAAACGATTCAATAATCCATTAATTAACGAATATGGACAAAAATGAGTCGTGGGGGCGGGAAAGCCAACGGCCGATAATTGTGACTTTCGTGCGTTACTTGAAACCCTCTAGCGACCGTTTCAACAATTCCCAAATTTTGAAACTTGCAGGGAACTTTCAATGAAACCTCTATTTTTAGATTATTCGCCTGCCATTTTTTACAGCCTACTTCCCACTTCCTTCCTATTAATCTTCATGGAGTCTTCCTTTTTCCTTCCAACTATCTTCGTAGTCTCCTTCCTTCTGCCTTTTTGGAAAGGAAGGTAGGTACTCACAATCATAATAGAAGATAGTTTAAAGATCAGCTGACAGCTGATCTGATCATTTTGATTTTCTACAATCCTGTGTTTTCTGGTATTTGTTTTGATAACAGCGAAAACAAAAAACTGTTCTTAGTTCTGTATATTGAAAACTATGGGAGCTCATAGTGTAGGAGGCTTTGGCGGAGGATTCTCTGGCGGAGGGTTTTCTGGTGGAGGGTCGGCATTCAGTTCATCAGGCTCAAGCGGAGCGTTCTCTGGTGGAAGGTCGGCCTTCAGTTCGGCGGGCTCAGGCGGAGCTTTCACAACCATGATAAGTTCTCATGCCTCTGGAAGAAGAAGTTATTCAAGAGAGAGGAGGCGCGATGTTCACTCGAGGGACAGGAGGGCGCCACTTCTTGAGCCGTACGACGACTGCACTTCTAGAGATGTTAGGATTGGCGTTTTTGTTTTTGGTCCTATCCTCCTAGCAGTAATTGGTAAGTAGGGATATTAGCAATTTTATAAGAGAGCTTATGTCTTTAGAGTAAGAATGCGTCCTTTGGGAAAATTTTCTTACGAATTTGAGAATAGATCACGTTAGGTAAGATTTCATTCAAAATTAGACTTATATTGTGGTCATGATCTGAAGAATTTCATTTTGCTTGTTTAGTGTGGTTTTTATGTGGATCATTCCTTTAAAGAAAAGCTTCTGCAAGAACTTCTAGGGTGCTAACAACTTTTTGTCTCCCAAATAAAACAACATAAGTTTAGTTTTGTTGTCAGCTGAGTACAACACCCAGAAAGAGAGACTGATAAAAACAACTTGCTATCCAAAACTATAGAGAAGATCCATATTGAGAGCTATGAATGGACACAAAAATGTGGTTGATTTTGGCCATAGGTTCCAAAAAAGAGTGATGTTTTGCTTACTAATGGATAACATTGGGAGGGCGAAGACGCTTTTTAATTTCTAGCAGTCATGCCTTGCCATTATCCAGGTTCTGCAGATTATCAATATATGAAGCTAGACTTTGATAAAATAGGGCCACTCTTGAATGCTTCTTGAACAAAGACATGACTCCTTGGCCGAGTTTGAGAATGTCCTCAATTGTTTTAGGAGAATGGGGCTCAAATCCCCTATTGGAGGGCTTGAGAGTATTCACCTCATCATTTGGGACAATCATACATAGAATCTATTCTTAAGCTCAATTTCAATTTGCAGTTTGTAACTATGGAGGATGAGGGGTGAAACACTCTACTAATAGGAAGATCCTCTTTTGCCAAGACAATCTTTACAAATTTAAGGGTCATCTCGTCTAGGATGCAAAAGGTAATGTGGAAGTGGTGTTTGTAAATAGCCCTGACATAAGTGGAGTCCCTAAAATACGTGTAATGTTGAAATGAGAGCCTTTTAGATTCCATCATTTGCTACAATATATGAGACACAACAAAATCAAAAACCAAAACAATGATAGCCAAGAATGCGTTTTCAGATAGTGGTTGACAAGAATTTAAAGGAGTTCCTCATAATTGCCAAGTAAGTGCTAAAATTTGGCAATGGGCTAAATACTTTCAAAGCCTTTACATGTTCGTGGTGGTCGTAATCCCCCTTGCCCATTCATTACAGTACATGCCAATTTCAAAAAAAATGAAGATCTAAAAGTTGGTTACACAATATTGGGGGGGTTTTAACATACCTTGTCAGCAAGTTAGAGTAGCACACATTTATTTGGGGAATAACGAAGACTAGCTGAAAACAAGAGCTTCTTCATGTCCTTATTGGGAGATGCTTTTTTTGCAATTTGGGTCCCCTTTAACAACGTTTGAAGCAAATGTATTGATGTGAGGAGTGATCAAAGTTTCCTCTAGGATATTCCATAGCTTTAATTCTAGCATTGAATTGCTATTCATTCTAGAAATGACTGAACAACAAGTCACCTTCAACATATAAATTATTACATGAAAGTGAAGGTCACTCTCTAGAGGCCTTCTAAAAGTTTTGGGCAATGATATATTTTTGTAAAGTAAGTTGAATTCTGCTACAGGCAGGTCCTAAAATTAATGAATTATTCATATTTTATTACATAAAGGCTCCCATTGTGGATGGGGATGTGTGTTTACTATTTATCTGCTAGACTAGGTTGCTTTTCAGTAGATTCCCTGCTCTAGACTGCAAGCTATATAATAGCCAACAATATATAACCAGCAATATATAGCCAACAATACTTCAATATAAATAATTTATTTATTTCTAATTATATAAACGATATATTGCATGAACTATATCACATTGATATCTCTCACTGTCTTCTAAGTAGATGTATTTAAGATATCTATGCCAGTAAGATCAAATCCCATTAATCAAATCATGTGTTTTTTCAATTCAAAGATAGAAGAATTATAGCTATAATACAAGAATTGTAACATACCTTGTCAGCAAGTTAGAATATTGCACATTTATTAGGGGAACAACTAAGATTAGCTGAAAACCAGAGCTTCTTCATGTCCTTATTGACAGAAGCTTTGCAATATGGGCCCCTTCCCTTAAACGACGTTTGAAGCAAATGTATTGATGCGAGGAGTGATCAAAGTTTCCTCTAGGATATTCCATAGCTTTAATTCTAGGACTGAATTGTTATCCATTCCAGAAATGACTGAACAACAAGTCACCTTCAACCTATAAATTATTACAAGAAAGTGAAGGTCGCCATCTTGAGGCCCTCTAAAAGATTTGGGCAATGATATATTTTTGTAATGCAAGTTGAATTCTGCTACAGCCGGGTCCTAAAATTAACGAATTATTCACATTTTATTACATAAAGGTTTCCATTGTGGATGGGTATATGTTTACTATTTAGCTGCTAGACTAGGTAGTTTTTCAGTAGATCCCTTGCTCTAGACTGCAAGCTACAGTATAGCCACCAATATAAAATCAACAATATATAGCCAACAATACTTAAATATAAATAATTAATTAATTTAAAATTATATAAACAATATATTACATGAACTATATTACATTGATATCTCTCACTGTCTTCTAAGTAGATGTATTTAAGATATCTATGCCAGTAAGATCAAATCCCATTATTCAAATTATGTGTTTTTTCAATTCAAAGATAGAAGAATTATAGCTATAATACAAGAACTATTTTGTACATTACAGCTGCTTTATTGTTTGAGGATTTGAACTATGTTGCTCTTCACAAATCACAACACCATTGTTGCACAACAAGTCACTTTTTAACCACTTGTGAATGTAGCAAGGCCTGTTTCAGTCACCAGTATGGTGATTTGGTGAGGCTTTCTATGGTATGCGTTTGAGCATATACACATTGGAGGTAGTCAATGTCCATGGTGTAGCTATAATACAAGAATTATATTGTGCATTACTCCTAAGAGAAGTCGGACCTTGGTTGTAGTCAATTATATTATGTCACACCTTTGTTATGCGACAACTCACTTTTTTGCCACTAATGAATGGCTCTCACTTTGTTGGATTAGCCAGGCTTGCTATGGCATGCTTTTGAGCATACAAACATTGGAGGTGGTCAGTTTTTGGTTCGTTGATATTTTATTTGAATTTTATCAGCCATCACAATGTCACTTATCTCTCTATATTAAAGATTGCTATAAGAAAAGCAATATTCTTTTCAAAATTTAAAGTGTAACAACTCTTCATTGAAGTTTTGATGAGAATAAAAGTACTCTGGAGAAAAAGGCCATTCCATTTTGTCTTATTCATTAAATTCTATCACAAGTAAATGCTTCTTGTATATCTTTCCCTTCATTGTAAATCAAATTGTCATATTGTCTAGGCCACTGACAAATATTAAATTATCTCTTAGCTCTTTGTAAATGCCACTTTGTCTAATTTAAATTGGAAATAACTCTTTCAATTTACAGCTGGGTGGAGTTTATCTTTGTCTACTCGATATACATTCTCTAATTATTACAAATAATTGGAAATTATTCTTTACAAAGAGAAGTTATTTTTGTAATATTAAGTTTGTTTTTAGCACAGGACTTGATCAATATTAATTTATTAGCTGTAAATAAGAATATCATTGTTAATCTTTCTGTCTCTTTTGATTGATATTCAGGATCATTTGGGTTGATGTTTATTATATATGGCTCTGAGCAAATGGAAATTGGACTCAATTCTTCCTATTTATTAAAAGCAAACAAACTGTTTGTTGAGAGCATATCGGTAAGTCTCTGTGATGTTTATTTGTTAGTGTTGGTAATAATTCTACTTATCTTGCATATTTCTTTAGGTAAGCATATTACATATTTCTAAAATATGCTTGTGCTCTCGGAAACAGTCAATTTGGTACAACGGTCTCTTAATGACTTCAATAACATGACATTTCTCTTTTAGTTTCTTGAACATAAAAATTAACTTTTTTTTTTGTATTTAATGTAGGTGAGAAATATTGATCAAGTTCCAGGAGTCCGCCTATATCTTTTTGAAAATCAACCTTTATTGAACAAAACAAAAGAATGGACTGTGGAACATAATGTTGTCATTTCAGGAAATCATCATAAGGCAAAACTTTAAACCCTTTTTAGTCTATTTTACAAATATAACAATGCAGATGGATATAGTTGTTTCAAGATAAGAAAATATCTTCTATATGAATTGTAATCTAGGATTATTCTTAGAGAAAAATGATGGCTAGTATTGACATGTTCTGGTGCTAAATGTAAAGTTGATTTTTCTTTCTTATGGCTTTTTGCAAGTTTAGGAATGGGCTTTTTGGCTAAACCAAGGATCTGAAGTAACTATGGTATATGAGTTACCTTCCACCCCCAGCTTGTTCATGATTGTTGCAAAAGGTGAGTCCTAATTCTATATTTGGGAATTAAGTTGCACTTATGAATATCTGATTTGTACTCACATGTTTACTACTGATAATTTTGATATATAGACCCAAGTTTATCAATATCTTTGGTATTTTTATGCATGCATTTATTTAATCCCAACATCTATGAATGTCAACTTGAGGGTACTCATAAGTTAGCTATCGATGAAACAATCGCCTGATTGAATTTTCTTCACTTGAACACTAGCTGCTTTCAATGTGGACAATAAACTCGTATATAAGACTTGCTTTGAAATCTTGGGTTACATATTACTTGAATGGATAAGATTTTGAACTATTGATTGTACTTATTGATCAAGGCTTTCTTACACAGTACCCATTGTTAGAGGTATGACTTACTATAGATATATTGTAACCATTGTCCAAGTAACCATACAGCTACAATAGATAAATTCAATAAAATTTTTCAACATCAATCCTTTTGCTTGCATAGCATGCTAATTCTTTTAAAATTTTCATACAAGACTGATTTTTCCGTTTTTTTAATTTTTGTTTTCAGGAGCAGCTCAGTTTAGTGATTGGGTTAGATATCCATCTAGTCCAGACTCCTGCAGTCTATGGAGAACTGTAAGTGGTATGTAACACTGCTTCTAAAGTACTATTACTCAGTAATTAATGTTATATGATATGACCTTGCTCATAAATATTGCATATATGAACTAATTACAACATATTTTTCACCTCACCTCAACATAATATAAAGGGCATTCTTTGCTAATATATGGCATCAAAATAGAACCACAAAGGTGTTGAATATACCAATTAATTGCAAGGAAATAGATCAGTGATATTTTTATAATGTACTTCTTCAACCATGCAAAATCATCAATACATTGCTTTAAAGTTTCAAACTATTATCATCTCTCTATTAAATCTCTCTGTCAAAAGTCAATAAGTGCGGAAGATCAGTCCAATGCATTTCTCTGAAAGGTTATATCCTTAAGAGTGTTTAATATCATATGGGAATCCATCCTGTCAAATTGCTATATGGGTGCTTAACAGAACTTCTTTATTTGATTCATTCTCCTAGTTTTGCCCATTTCTCCAAGGTTTGTTGTTGCTGTTGAAGTCCAATGAATACCTTTGATGCCCTCAATGGGTTATATGTATTTACACATCTACGTACACATACGTGCTCACACACAGAGACATGGACACGTGCTAAGTAAAAACCAAACTGGGAGAGAAAATTTTACTCAGTCACTGTTTTGCCCATTTCTGTCTAGTTTGGCGTATGTTAAACATTATTTAAATTGCATCCCTCAAAAGGAAAATTGATGGTAGGTGAATTCTGAATACTGAAATCTATGGTCAATTCATGGCACTCTAAATTTTTAAGTGACTGTCAACATTGTCAGATAATATCAATTATATTACATCGTGAAAGTGTTGTGTATTACTTAATCCTTTAAATTTATGCAAATTTATTCCATGAAGTCACGTTTGGAAATTTGCTTATTATAATTTAGTGGAAACTGTTTTTTGAATAAAATTTTTATTTTCATACTGTTATGGAACAGGTCAGGGGAAGATTCATTTTGAAGCCGACAGTGATAATGATTACTATTTTGGATTAGGGAATCTTAACGAAGAGAGTGTTGAAGTAAGTGAAATTCTAGAACATTGTTACATACATTGGTCTTTTTATATTTGGTGGTTATGATTCTTCACTTCTCTGAATCTATTTAATGATCGTAATACAGATGAAGTTACAGATGGAGGTCAAAAGTAAAACATATGAGATAAAGACAGCAAGTTCTTGGTGTCCGGTGGATGTAAAATCATGCAAAATTTTACCATCCCTAAGGGGCTCCAAGGTTGGCCTATTGACAACTCCTGATAAGCCACAGGTATTTACTAATGCCACAAATTCTGAAGGATTTTCTCATATTGGATGTTACTTGGTATGGATCCATTACACTTCTGTCAACTAGAAACTATCTTTTTCATTTTTAATGCTAATGAAATGAAAGTGGAGAGTTTTTTCTATTAAAACTTTACAAAGATTGCATCAGGGTAGAAGCCTTGTCTTACAAATTTAATAGACAGATTTCATTATTTTCGATCAATTTTAGCCTTAGGACATCTACATGGAAAATATTTGCAAATAGTTTGGACAAATGTATATTAGCATGTACAACTATAATACAAATATTAGATATACACTAATGTAATATCATTAATAGTGTAATATAAAATAAATTTGTATTAACATGTGCAACTAAAATAATTCAAGTATTAGATATACACTAATGTAATATTATAACATATTTAATTAGAAAATAAGTGAGGAGAAATGAATTAGGTTATAAATGAGATATAAAAAATAAGGGCTCTGACTAATGGGTAGTGTCCCTACAAAGTTAATAGCCCTGTTTGTTGTTTTAATAGGTAAATTGAAGGTTCTTCAGGGATTTTCAACTTTTAAAATTAAAAGCACTAGTACAAAACGATTTGATGAAACTGGTGAAGACAAAAGCTGTAAAGGCTGAATTGAGCACCCAGAAAAACTAAATGGCCTAACCAGCAAAGCACAAGGCAGAGCCCAGCATACAAAACTCAAAATTGACAACAACTTAAATTGATGCGTACAATTACAATAGTAGGCTATAGCAGATAAAAAAGAGTCACCTTTTCACTTGGTCAGTAGCTGTGTCCATAGTAGCCACCTAGATGATTGGCTCGGCAGCTAGGGCAAACAGATTTGATATCTCCAGATAACCATGCCTTCTGTAGCCTTGCAGGTTTTCCATATGCGAAGCCAAATCTGGTAGAACTTAGCCAATATTGCTTTCTCAAAAGAGACCAAGACAACTGATGTAGCTTCACCGTTTCCATCTTTGGCACATGATCATGGGTGTCCTCCACCTTGGACATCCCTTCAAGGTTCTCAGAAAGGAGAACCTTGTTTTAATCAAGCAGAATGCAATCGAGGATCAATTCCTTAGTCTTTGCTCTCAGTTTATTCTTTATGGATAAATATCTTAGTTTGCCGGTTTGGATATGGGTATGGGAACTCGGTGCTTCGGTACAAGCATTTTTTTTGGGTTTTGGGTATGTTTTGGTTCATGGACATGTTGATAGTATGATCATATATCAATGCCAAAATCCAAATATAAATAATAAATGCCAATTGAATAAACCTCAAAGAGACACCATCATCATTAAATAGTAAATAGACACTTCAAAAATTAAATGGAGATTTTGGGGCGATAAGATCAAGGGGCAACCCCCCCTCACGGGGTCCCAGATACCAAATTAAGACCTTCAAAACCACACAAAACTCCATAGCGCACATCATTATGGCTTCATAAAGGACCATCTTAGATTCATGGACAATCCCCTTTAAAACTTCTTGCTCTTTGAAATACCAAAACGGAGACAAAATGAGTTGAGAGCAAAAGAGCAAACAAGATGATATGTTTTTAAGTTAATGATCTCATAAAGGGTTGTTTTAGGGTTTTGACTGGCCCATGGATGCACCCGGGTGCTCTCAAGGTGACTGACCTGGGCTGTGGATATGTATCTGGATTCTGGACCACATTTGGATCACACATCTGGATCCGATGTGGACAGCAGGGTGTGCATTTGGTAACTCAGGTAATTATTAAATTCCTCTAAATAGAGATCCTAGTTTCAAGAAATTGGATTTTAAAGGGGAGCTCTCTTGCAGAACAATCCTTACTTCAAAGATAAACTATGATTTGGCCACGTACAAATAATGGAATAGCCACTTTTAGAACAATATTAGTGAAAACCAGTGAACAATTAGGTGTTTCATGGCAATGGACTGAAACTGGGAATTACAACACTTAGCCAAAAGGAAAGACCTTTACATGGCCGCTTGCCTAGGAGAAGATTGTTAAAGCTAACAACCTTCAAGCAAAAGGCTTTATCAGTCCATCCATATACTTTAGTGCAAGGCCAACATAGAATACTATTTCCCATTTTTTCATCCATTGCCCTATAGCTAGAATACTATTTCCCATTTTTTCATCCATTGTCCTATAGCCTCCTATAATTGGATCCATGTCAATCAAATGTTAAATTTTATGCCAAAAGGGAAGGCCTTAATATGGCTGCTCATTCATGAGAAAATTCTTGCAGTTGATAACCTTCAAGCAAAAGGGATTATCAGCCCATCTAATTGCTGAAACTGCAAGGCCAACATATAAAATTGTTTACCACCTTTCATTCATTTCCTGTAGCATCTCATATTTGCTTCCAAGTCAATGAATTTTTCAATTGTAAAGGAGCTCATATAACTTCAAATAGAAATTACCTTTAGAGAATGGAAAACAGTGAGACTCCTAATAACATTTGGAAAAAGCTGCTCGTACTCATATTCTCTGGAATATTTGTATATAAAGGATTGATAGGCTTTTCAACAATGCTTTTGTTTTTGTCCCAGTGAATGGTATTGGGGAAATGGTCACTCCATGTAGTGTCTGTGCCAAAGACCCATTTTCATTGTAGTCATTTCTTGTGTTTCTGTACCTTTGGTCTTTTTGATCTCTGGGTTATATTATGTTATTTGTGTGGTTTGTTTAGGCCTGGTTATGTTTCCTATGCTCTCTAGGGCAATATATTGTATGATGTTTTTTAGTCATATCACTGGTAGATTTTGTGTCATGCTATATGTGTTTTTACTGTTATGATTTATGGTGGCTAAATATTAATTGTGTATGGCTTACCATATACCTGGGTTGAGGCCACTTTATAGATCCCCGATACAACAATAAATTAATAATAAAAAAGAAACAAGCACTCTATTGCCAGATAGTATCTAATGCATTTCTTCTTCTTGTGGTTAACCCATTTTTCTTTAGGCAACTCCCTTCCTATGTGCATGTGCGTGTGCATAAAAATGTAGGAAGTAGTTTTCCATTTCAGACAATCTCTAAATTTTCTATATGTTGATAAAAAAACACTTTATGATGAATTGAGCCAATCAAAGGATATCTATTATGGTCAGGGAGTGTACTTAAGTTATCTGGAAAAGCATCTGCATATTTGTTGAACACATATTTGATTTGATTCCTAATTGTGCTTTAGGATTTTCATTTTACTCTCATCATTGCCCATTACCAATCGAGATTACCAAACCATGATAGGCATTTTGAAGGGGTTCAAATTTCATTGCGTACTTTTCAATATCTTTAGCATTTGTTGAACTTGTTCAAATTTTTTGAGGGAGTGTTAAACCCCTCGTTGAAAACCTTGGGTCTCTGGGAGGATGGAAGCAGGGGTGACACCTAACTAAACAGTTTCAGTTGCTTTTCTCACTGGATGTCAGGAGTGAAGTGCAAATTGAGATGATCCCTGGACATTTATACAGATATTCAATGAATTCCTATGGAGCATCTAGAGAGTTTGCAGCAGTTGTTTGAGAGTTTGAGCGATATAGAAAATTATAGTCTGATTTTTCAGTATAGAGTACTAATATAGTAAAGGAGAGACAATTTAAATTCATAGTAATTGATTTACTCTATTTGGAGCCATACTATAGTATTTATATTTCACTGATTTATGGAATATATTGGAAGAACACATCCACAACCAATTTCCTTGCTTGAGTTTCCATATGTTGGGTTTCCTATGAAAAAGATGTGAATATTATTTGATTTGATGTAGCTTCATGTTTTTCCATGTTCTGCAGTTATTTGCATTTCCATAACTTTTTAAATAACTGTGCTGGGCTTTTAACATTAGCAAATCCTTTCTATTTCTGTAACTTTTTAACCAAGTATTGGAAGTGGAACAATCAAAGTTATTTCCGTTGGAATATCCAAGAAACTTTCTGATAAATTTCTTAAACGATTTACTTCTATGCAAATTGGACAATCTAAGTTAATCAGGTGCATGATAGTCCTGAAAGTTATTCTTATGATTTGTAAATTGTTATCCTTTAACGTATATATTTAGTGCAACATATGTAGACATTTTGGCTTAAGATTACTACACGAACTTTTAGAAGTTGTGAAATTGGTCAATGCATGACGATCAAGTTAAATTTTTAGTTTCTTTTGAACTTTTGATGAAATCCGAAGTTGGCAATTCAAATATTAGTTTCTTTGTTTCGTGATAAAAGTATGTGATAAAATAATTGAACTCATAGAACAATGGCAGATCCTTCTGAATTTTTCGTTTTAGCACATTTTTCAAGGGACCTTTACATACTTATATTCTCCCTCAAACTTTACGTTATGTTAGTTTAGATGTTGATCACTAATAGTATCTGATAAGATATTCATGTAAACTTGCAGTCATATTTTAGACAGTGAATGACCACCTAAATTATTGCCCTGCCATAATTTGTTTGTCTTGCTTCCATTTGCCATACAGGAGGGGCTTGATGTTTGGCAGGTTGAGGTCTCGTATAGGACTCGCTGGCAGATATATCTCATATTTGATGGTTAGTTCAGTCTCAAATTTATCCAAAATGATTGTAATTTTGTAACGAAGTTTGGTTTCAATATTACGCTGTTACTGAGATTGTACAAAATATGCATTGTTCACTAATTTAAGCTGATAATTGCTTCTTCAGGTGCATTACTGTTTGCAGTATTATCAGGTTTGTTCTTTGTTCGCAAGCCAAAAGATCTGTCAAACTTATCGCCAGAGGAAACACCTTTGAATTCACAACAAGATGCGTATACTCGTTCTCAAAAAGCAAATATTGATAGTAAATCTGTTCAACGCAAAGGACCAAATTCAAAAATTTCTTCAAAAGTTAAGATGGTTTTGGAAGAAGTAAGCGAGGAAAATGTTTGTGTCATCTGCTTTAAAGAAAATAAGGGTAGCATTTTCCAACCATGCGGCCATTTTGCAACATGTTATGGTTGTGGGCTGAGGTGAAGAATCTGCAAAGCTTTAACTCTCATTTCACCTTTTGAAATTTAACTTATCTATTATTTTAGTTAAAATACCCTTTTTGATTTAAAAATGGTTGAAATGACTTTTTGTTGGAAGAGGTTGTATGTGTTTTTTGGACATTATTGTTACGTAATTTTCTCTATCGTTCACTAATGTAGATTGACCGCCTTTGCAGGATAAAGGAAGCATCTTCACAGTGCCCCATATGCAGAAACCATATCGAAGAAATTAAAAAAATATTCAATGTGTAATAATTCTGATATGTATATAGATCATTTATTGTCTCCATCCTCTACCTCAAGAACATTTTATTGAGAGCAGTTCTGTTGAATTTAGCTCAACTGTCTATTGCGCGCATTGTTGCCTTTGTCCGTTTTATAATCAACCTTCTTTTTCCTTTAAGTTTGTCCAGGCAAATTAAAATTTAACATTCAACAAACAATAATTTAATGCCTTGGTAAAAATATCGGACACTTAATCAGCAAAGCAAAATCCTCCTTTTATTCTTCTCCGCATTTCTCTTATAAGCCATCGTCATTTTATCTCTAATACCATAGTTAAATGGTAGAGTAACCACACAAATTACAATCAAATCATTGCATAGATTAGATAAGATAAGATAATATTATTAATGTCCAATAAAAGACTACAACGAGGGTTTATGGGATTGGAAGCTTACACCAAGAAAATAGTAGACAAACGGAGCACCAAACGGTGTCCACAAAAGAACAAATACAACAAAAGAAGAAGAAAGTAAGAGACATCACGGAAAAGATTAGGTATCCGTCCTCGCAGGGAAAAAATCCAATAGCAATTGATCAGGGCGGCTACTAGAGGCCTTGTGATGTAGTTGAGTGCTACGAGAGGAGTGTTGTTGGTGAAGAGGTCCCTTACGGGGTCTCACAGATTTGGAATGGCTTGTATTAGGAAAATTGTACAGACACTTAATACCTCGAACCAGAGTTAAGGGCGAGAAGAAGGTCGTAATAAGTTGTGTTTGGGCTTGACTCCTGGGAAATGAAAGCTATAAAGTATGATCACGAAGCTGCAATGACTCACAAAGATAGAACTTGAAGGACAATAATATAATAATTGAATTCATGAAGATTGATTTTACATTGAATCTAGTGGCATTTTCAAAGCCTTTATATGCACATGTAAAACTAACCTAACCTAACCTTACAAGAATACAACTTCTCAAGCTAATTTATCTATTTAAAAGAGCATTTTAGCTTTAAGGAATTTACCATTCATTAGTTAATTAGTTCTTCCAATTTTATTATGGGATACTACTCAAACATATAAGTAAAAGCCAATTATTCCAATTTTGTAATGGGATCCTATTTAGATATGTAGATAAAGGCCAGTTGCAAATGTTTCCTCAAGAGTTCTATGAAGGACAATTAGTGAATACTTTTTTTTTCCATCATCACCATCACTAATATTATGGAAGATAGATGTAAGTGGACTACCATGTTCAAAGATTGCCATTAGGGAGTCATAAAATGTCAACAATGACAATTCTATATTGTTAAGAGTGGAAGTTCTCCTTAACCACCCACCATTTGGTCCATGGTTCTATAGATTTGAGTGGACTACCATGTTCAAGGATTGTCATTAGGGGGTGATAAAATGTTAGCAATGACAATTCTAAATAGGTAAGAGTGGAAGTTCTCCTTAACCACCCACCATTTGGTCTACGGATCCATGATGAATATAATTTAGCTTGTAGGGTATATAGGGATTCTTATATAGTAATTGATGACTACATGAAATGGATGGTAGTGGTGCCATGGAAGGAGGCCATAAGATAGTAGTGGCTGAATTCTTGTAAAGTATTTATTAATGATAAAAATGCTTGAGTTCCCTTTGAAGTATGGTATTTATATGAAGCTTTGTCAAATTATTACCTAGGCTAATCTACTTGTGAAATCCTCAATGAGAACATAATTAGATCATTAAGTGTATTGGCTTTGAGTACTAAAAGATAAGACACTAACAACTCAAGCTAGCATTACAAGTAGATCGCATTAACCTATAATAGACAATCAATACATACACTTATACTTCAGAGTATGGTAAGGAGGCTTTCTCATCATTTCTCTAGATGTATTTGTAATATAATTTCTACACAAACAAAAGTAGACTAAGACAAAGCCATGGAGGTTATTGAATTCTTAGAACAAGAACGGGAAAGGGAACTCTTAGGGAGTTAACTAAATAGTTATTATTAGAATTCCAAGTGCTTATTTGACTTTCCATAGAGTCAAGTTTCAAGGTTAAATATAAGGTTTTGAAATGAGAAGAAAGGGCAATAAAGCAAGCATAAGACAACAATCTAAGTTTTATTTCCTATATGGAGGCCTTACAAAGGTAGTGAAAAGGGAGAAGTTGAATTCATCTCCAGCTTTGGTTGGTCTTCTAGACTGAACATAATAAAAGAATAGAGTCCAAGGTGGTTCGATCTAGTGGGAGCGCCATGTGATATTGCTACAGGACGAGTCTCCAAGTGGGAGATTATTGTCTAATGTGGAGCTTGATCAGTCCCCAAGTGGGAGATTGTTGATATGTGGTGACTGATTAGGAATGTATTGTACACT
Source organism: Cupressus sempervirens (assembly GCA_028749045.1). Taxonomy (NCBI): domain Eukaryota; kingdom Viridiplantae; phylum Streptophyta; class Pinopsida; order Cupressales; family Cupressaceae; genus Cupressus; species Cupressus sempervirens. The sequence continues at coordinate 310,661,367 of CM053785.1, forward strand.
TTTCAGAATTCTTTGGGGTTCGAGCCCTATTTTATTGGTCATTTTGGGTCGACATGTTGTAATTAATTATGACCCTAAAGTAGTAAAAATATTGTATAAAAAAGGCTTAGGGTTAGGGATTTCATAGTATGTGATGCGATAATTGCTTCTTGTGGCGGTATTGAGCTGTAAGGGATTACTGATTGTAATCAGGTTGTAATCATTGGATGTTAATAATATTGGATTCGTTGTTTGGTGGACGTAGCCTAGGGATTGGGTGAACCATGTTAAATCTTGGTGTCTTGTGATCTCTTCTATGCGATTTATTATTTTATTATATTGGTTATATTTGCATGTAATTGTTATTTTTGTTTGTGGTTATAATTTTTATGTTGAACTTATATACAGGGATGGGTATGCACTATCTATCCCATCAATGTGTGATGTATCTTATATTCCACCCACAAGCTCATGCATGTTAATCCTTACAAATTTTCATCATTTGGTGTGATTACAAGCTTTTTGGTGTATCTTCTTTTTAGAGACATGTATCATTAGTTTGCATTCTTCTTTCCTTAATTTATGCCCTTGTTCTAGAGATTTTGTGTTCTTAGATTCATAACAATTTCTTCACAAAATAATATGATTTATTGCACTATTTTTAACATTTAATTTTTTCTAACTTTAGAAAGGCAAAAATAGATCATTGTAATCACATTGATTTCAAATCTATAGTAATCAAATTGGAAACATTAATTTTAAAGTGGAATTTATTCCAAAATGAGAATCTAAGGTAGGTCATTCATTCAAAAAAGAGGATAACCATTTCAAAGGATACTAAAAATTGTAGTTCTTCATATTATTTAGATCTTTACATTATCTCATATCTTGTCATGAATAAATAACACTTTGAAATTAAAATAAATAAATTATCATGTAAATAGAAAATGCATTTGATATTCTAAATTTAAATGATCAAGTGTGGACTCAACAACTCATATCAAGATTGAGGTGATGATTAATGGATGTGCTCTCTGTAATCTATGCCATGCAAAGAAGCTATATAAAGAAGAGAAAGAAGATAGAAAATGACTATTCCTAATTCAAATTTACAAGTTCTCCTTATCATATGAACCTTGCCAATTTCTTTGTTATTTTAATTGCGAAGATTCAGACAAGTTAAAATAATAGTAACGAAGTATGTCAAAGTGAGAGAATAACAACCTATCCAATAATTTGAACTATTTGTAATGGTGTAAATTTGACCTCACCAAAAGAAAACTATATTCACTTGAGAGCTAGGTTCACAACATACATTTAGACATCTCCAAGTAATTAAACTAGTAGAAGTACCTTATTATAGTTAACGAGAAAGAATATTATAGGTGCAAAAATGGAAAGACTAGATAACAAAGCGTCTTCAGTCCAAGAGTGTATCAATCACAAACGTCTGTACAACATGTGGATGTTTGTGCAACACGTTGTAGTCATGTAAGGACTGTGATAAAAAATACTTAGAATGTGGAGAAAACCCATACCTATTCTTTATATAACTTGCAAAATGTGATAAAATATATTAATTAACAAAATTGAAAGTAAATAAAATAAATAAAATAGAAGAAAACCCTCGCTCATTTGAGTGTCTCCAATTAACCTGCACATAAGCAAGATAGAAATAATGTTTGGTGTTGTTTGGAGTCTTGCCTCAATCAAGTCCCTGTTTTGGTGTTGCCACTTCCATAACAGCCAAAGACATGGATAAATTGAAAAGACAAATTTACAAATGATAATTTAATAGAAATAGACCTTGCTAGATACAAGAAAATTCCTATTTGATAATACAAGAAATAGAAACAAACCTCACTTGAGGGAGGAAAGTCCTAGATAGGCTAGAGAAATCCAAAAGTGCTATGTAGTTAGTTGCAAGAGAGAGAGAGAGAGAGAGGACCTAGATAGGCTTGAGAAATCCAAAAGTGCTATGTAGTTAGAGAGAGAGAGAGAGAGAGAGAGAGAGAGAGAGAGAGAGAGAGAGAGAGATCAATTTTAAGAGGAAAAAAGGAGGGAAAAGGAGGCTTCAAGACCATTCTCGAAGACATAACCATTCTACTCGCAAAAGAAAGTGACAAGTGGAAAGCATAGGTAGGACATACATTTGAATGTCAAGATGTCGGTGGACGAATGCATGATACACAAACATTCGTGTGATGTACTAGTGTCCAAACAAATCACGCTTAAAAATGATAGGGGACAAAGGATACATGAAAATAATGAAAAAATGACACTAAAAGATAGTTGCTAACAAGGACTCTGAGCATCTTGAGAGGGAAATGGATGATGAAATGGACCTATACAAATGCTAGGGGGGACACAAAAGTGGTTACAAAAATGTGGCCTAAATTGTTAATGGAGGTATGCAATTTTTGACTACACTATCTTTCAAATTAAAAAACTATTAGTCTTATTCTTCAATTATAACTTTAGAAAAGCTTTGATGCAGGAGTATCCTTGGGTCGTTGGCAATTTTGAGGAATGATTAGATGCATACATGTTAACAAGGAGAGCATTTGACTTGTTAGATGTTGTATATTGATAACGGTGATGTAAAATATGCATTTGTAGACCAACTTGATAATAATTCAGTGACATTTCTTCCATTTGTGTCAATTTCTTATCAATTTATTTGGGAATTTCCATTGTGGCTTATCTATATGAAAGGATTAGAGATCTCCATTAGAGGTTCTCTTTCCTTGAGTATGTCAAATGGTATTAGAGCTGGCTATGCATCAGAGTAGAACAAACACTTAGAATGCACCATCTCAGACTTGCATGCCTTGTTGTGGAGTGATAGAAGTTGAGGATCTGATCCACACAACCATAAGTTAGTGCAAGGTGACAAGAGAAGGATTGATTTCTTGGAAGAATTAGAGATCACACTTTTGAACCTCGTTGTGAGGTGGAAGAAGATTGAAGCTGACTTGAAATTGTGGAGGTTGCTGAGGAAGGATTGGTTGGTTGGTTGTTTCTTGATTGCCAAATAAAACCTAGTTGCTTGAAGAGTATGGTTGGTATTGCTAGATTACTTGGTGTAAAACAATCGACACTTGAATTAGATTGTTGAACTTGAGGGAGTTGAAGATTGAATTTTTTTTAAACATGCCTCCTAGAAGAATGAATCCTAGAAGATTAGAGAAAATGATGCAAAATTTCATAAATGAGATAAGGATTGAGGTCCATAATGCATTGACTAGAGCTAGGAGAAACCTCGAGACTTACGATGAATCTGAAGAAGCTACTAAAGATCTTGAGATTCTCATAGAAGAAGAAAGATTGTTGAGAGCTATGAGAGAAATGGGTAAGAGTCATAGAATTGGTGTTGCATGCTTTTTTGGTTCACTACATCTAGAGGAATTGATAAATTAGATCAATGAATTATTGAATTACTTTGAGCTTGAAGATGTTAAAAATTCATAGGGAGTTGGGTCAGCACATACTAAGTTAAAGGGTCATGATGCCTTATGGTGGAAAAGATTATAGAAAGATAGGGTAGATAGTGGTGATCCTAAGATCACTAGATCGAGAGTTATTCTTTCTAGACTTAAGGCCAAGTTCATATCAAAGGATCATGGATTGGAATAGTTCAAGCAATTGCAAAATCTAAAGTAAATAGATTTGACAATTAAGGAATACACATAGGATTTCTACAAGATTATAACCAGGTCTAGACACCAAGAGTCATCCAAGGAAAAGATGGCTAGGTATGTTAATGGTCTGAGACTTACTATTCAAGATGAGTAGAGTATGTTGATGATTAGTAAAATTGATAATTCTTATCAGTGTGCTCTGAAGGAATAAGATAAGTTGAAAGGAAGACATGTTACGCCTAGGGTTAGGGATAACTAGTTTTTGAAAATATAAACTTGTGATTGAAGAATAACCTGATCATAAGTTTCATAAAAGGGGAAGAGGTAATAGAGAATTCAAAGGTACTTGTTTTAAATGTGGGAATGTTGAGGATAGGGATTTCCAATGTTTTGGTGGTTTTAGGAAAGAAAAAAAACCTATTGGCATATGAGGAACAAGTAGAGAAAGATGAACTCATTGAAAGGGAAGTTGCACTTAAGATGGGAAAATATTTGATGTTTGATAGAGTTATATTAAGTAAGAAGGAACCAAAGCCTATGCAAAAGAAGTTCTTTTGGACTATTTATAAGTCAGGTGGAAAATGTTGCCAAGTAATAATGGATGGTGGAAGTACTGATAACCTTGTATCTGAAGAAACGGTACAAAAGTTGGGATTGAAGAGACTCAAATATCTGTGTCCTTATAAGATAAGTTGGTTTTAGGATGATCATATGGTGGAAGAAAAAGAACAACGTTGGGTTAATTTCAACATTGGCCCATACTGAGATGAGGCTATGTGTGATGTGATTGACATGAGTGCTTGCCATATTTTGTTGGGTAGACCTTGAAAAAATGTTGTTGGTGCTATTTACGATTACCATAGGAATGTTGTTTCTATCATCAAAGATCATAGAAGATTTACTTTACTTCCATTGAAGGAGGAATGAATGGAAGAAACAAAACTATGTATGATGAAAACTTATACCTGAGGCGATCAGATTACTTCATATTAGAAGGTGATGGATTTACAACAAGTGGTTGAAAACATTACTAAGATGGTACATTTGTTGAAGGTTTTGATGGATAAACATGAACTATTGAAGTTGAAAGTTTATGACAACCAGATAAAGTCACAATAGTTTTTTGGTAAGGAGGTATCAAAAGCGAAGAAAAATGTTGTAAGTAGATTGAAAGTTGATAAGTTGTTGAATGATGACAAAGGTAGACTCGAAAAACATAAGATGAAGTAGGCACAAGTTGGTAGTTGCAATGATGATAGAGGCAAAGATAATTAGAGTAGTGAGTTTGATCAGAACATAATGACACCAAATGATGGGGGTTATGCTACTACGATTTTGATGAGAAATTGTATAGAAAATAGCAAGAAGGGTCATGCAAATAGTGAAAGAAGCCATCGTTATTTTGATAAATAAGACAAGTGAGTGAAGAATGAACCTAAAATTTATATTCCAATTCTATCAAATGTTCATAATTTCCTCTTACGAAACATCTCTTATTCCTTGAGGGTGTTTGATGTAGGATCATCCTTAGGTCAGTAGAAATCTCGCATCACCAAAAACATTTTCTTTTAGTTTGTCTATTTACTATTCAATTTTATAGTTTTACTATTGTTTTGAGTTGCGATCAATCCATTTGTCTCATTTTATTATAAGATCCTTATGGTGTGATCTAAACATATGGAGATCCTATGTCTAGATTCACACTTTGTTTTGAGATTTCTAGACAAAGTTGTCTAATGATCAGTACAATCTTATTTGGTTTTCCTATTCTGATGTTTAGGGTTGGCTTGTTGTGGCTGGTGATGAAGATTCATGAAACATGCACATTTTTCTATGTTGTAATACATTTGTGTGACCCTCTTGGATGTTTGCATCACACACACACACACACACACACACACACACACACACACACACACACACACACCACACACACACACACACTATATATATATATATATATATATATATATATATGGGGTTGTTCTTCTAGATATAGGGCTTGACCCATCTATTTGTAATAAATCTCCTTTGTCTTGGAATTTAATTATCAAATAAGATGACTTGTGGTTGATCATCTTGTATACAAGTAGGGTAGTTGTTCTTGTCTAGGGATTGCTAGATGGAAAGAGTTCGAGGTGGTTGGTAGAGAAGAATTTTGGAAAAGAGATTGCTAGAGGTAATTAGGATAGTTAGGATTTGTTGAAGATTATTAATTTAGAGGAATAATTAGATACAAACATGTTAGTGAGGAGAATATCTAACTTCAACAGTTGTATATTGACTACGATGATGTAAAATCTGCATTTGTATGCCAACTTGAACAATTCAATGATCTTTCTTCTATTTGTGTTCATTTCTTTTTATTTTGTTTGGTCATTCTCACTATAGAATATCCAACTACAAGAATTAGATATCTCCACTATATATATATATTTGGGCTTGATCTTCTAGATATAGAGCTTGACCCATCTATTTGTAATATATGTCCTTTGTCTTGGAATTTAATTATCAAATAAGATGACTTGTGGTTGGCCTTCTTGTATACAAGTAGGGTAGTTGTTCTTGTTTAGGGATTGCTAGATGGAAAGAGTTCGAGGTGGTTGGTAGAGAAGAATTTTGGAAAAGAGATTGCTAGAGGTAATTAGGATAGTTAGGATCTGTTGAAGATTATTAATTTAGAAGAATAATTAGATACAAACATGTTAATGAGGAGAATATTTGACTTCAACAGTTGTATATTGACTACGGTTCAATGTAAAATCTGCATTTGTATGCCAACTTGAACAATTCAATGATCTTTCTTCTATTTGTGTTCATTTCTTATTATTTTGTTTGGTCATTCTCACTATGGAATATCCAACTACAAGAATTAGATATCTCCATTAGAGGTTGTCTTTCCTTGTGTTGGTTAATAATTTGTTCTCCTCTACTTCAATTGGAATCTCCACTCTCTTGCCCAATAGGTGGAGAAAAAATTTCTATCAACAAATGGGAAATTTATCCTTTTTCTTCTTCTTTCACTCTCCTCTAAATTTTAAAGGTACAATTCCCTTCAAGAAATATTTGTAATGAATTTTGTTTATACTATTCTAGATTATTCTTAACCAGAGAGCATGAGAGGCCTTTACTGAGTTTTCCATCACCATGAAAGACCCAAGCTAGTTTTGAACCTCTGGCTCAACTACCTTCATGACCATGAGAGTAGTAAAATCCCTTTTGACACTTTATCTATCAACTCCTACATACATCTAACCAACTAACAAATTAATTATGCTATCCTACTCCTATATGCAATTACAAATAGAGGAAACAATGATATGACTAAAACTTCAGGAATTCTTAGGTTGCCAACAACCATTAAAGCCAAAGATCATATTGGAATTAATTATTCATAGTTTTCCATATCCTAATTTACAAAACATAGAAGGAAACATGTAATGCAATGACCAACAAATTTGATGATAACTTTTGAGACTTACTCAATTGTCTCAACAATAGGGGTAAATTGACACCAAAATTTGCCAAATCTTTCATTAATTTTAGAAGTATTACATAAAGGCCCTATAACTTCTGAGTGTTACAATGATTATAGATTCAAGAATATAGAAGAGAAACCAAAAATAGAAAATATGACACTTGTCACACTAGAACAAAGCAATGATTAGGACTGGAGAGATGAAGTTCTTTGGCTTCCATGATTAGTTGTTTTGGCCTCTTCTTGCCTCAATTTGTACCCTTTCATCACCCCAATGATCGTTGCAAGATCCTTGGAATCAAGAATTGATACATCTGATTAGATCATCCAAAAATTGTGACCAATGAGAAATCCTTCTATGACATCATATTAGACTTGTAACTTTCCTAACACCATTATGAGCATCCCATTTATGGTCATTAGCTTGTGGATATTGGAGGCTTGGAAGTTGGCAGGACACATTAATTCACCCAGAAAGTCTTGGTAGGAAGTCTTCATATGTCCCATGTTTACCACTTCGTCATTTTTTTTCACATGAGATTCTGTATGCATCTCCCAGAGATAACTGAAGATAGTTTTTTCTATCTTCTTCAGTGACTCATACACCTTCAATTATTTTTTATCCTTTACCATACTCTCTCTTTTGAATTCAAGAGATTGCATTCAGTAAGATAGAGGCTCATCTCCATTCTTCAGAATGCCTATGTTGAGAGCACCCTCGACCTTCATGCTCATGATTTTGTGCAACATGAACATGCTATCCTTTTACTTCATTATATCCTTCGTGAGTGACTCAAGATTATTGCACATGGTATCTTTCAATTTTACAACCCTTATGCAAAGGGAACCCAATTCCTCGATCAAGAGTAGGCACCTTACCTTCATATCTTTGAGCCACTCATATCTAATCTGGGAAAAATGCCACTCTTCCTAAGGCTTGGCGAGTAGGGATTTGTTTTCTTCTGTGGAGGGTTTAAAGATCTTAAATTAGATGATTCCCCATCCTAACTAGCGAGTGGAGTGAACAATTGCCTAAGGTACTCGATCAATTCCTTATTAGCAGCCTTGAGATGGGCTTTGGAGATCTCCAGTTCCTCCAACTCCCCATCTATCTCTTGATTTAGGAATCTCCACATCCTAACTTTAGTGTCATGCCTTAGGGGCCCCATTTTATGTTGGCAAATGGTGAAATCTAACAGGGCGAGATTGAACAAATTCCCCTCAGTCTATGCATGAGCCACCTCTATAATGAAATTTCCCATGTTGACATCTTTGCCTAGGGTTTCCAATGTGGGAGCCCTCTGTTCCTTTTTGACAAGAGGTAGTTTCTTCACATCTTGGTTGACTAGATCTTTTGGAGGTTCTCCTTCCTCTATCCTCTTTCTTTTCCTCTCAAGTGTGTTCTCTAGCTATGAATCTGAGGTAAGCACATTGAGAGAGGACTAGAGAGTTGTTGCATCAACAATTTTGCTTGTCATGGGAGGAGTTCTTGTGTTCTTGGAAAAAGAAGGAAAATAAATTGTTTGAGTAGAAAGAGTACTAGTGGGGATGTTACCTTTAGTATCAGGCTACGCTTGAGGTGTCTCTTGTGGTGGCATGCCTCCATAAAGTCAATCATCAGGTTGAGCCCCGTTTGAGCCACCAAGTTAATCATTGGAAAAAATGCATCTATTTCCTTTACACCCTGAGTCCCTACTTCCTTTCCCTTTTCCTTATCTTTCTTAGGCTCCCCTATCGAGGTTATGACTAGTGCTAAGACCCCTTCGTAGGTAGGAGTAATGGGAATGTTTCTCTCTGGTGGCTCATATCCACCCCTCCCCCCAATGGCTTGAGAGGTCCCAATGGATGTGGATACAATGGCCACCATAGTGCTAGTGGAAGTTGTGATAGATGACTGTATTGGTTGAGACCCTGAAGGTGAGCCACCCATTCTCTTTCTCCTATCCTTCATCCATTCCACCCATTTTTTGGTCCTTTTGATTACCCCTTTTATTAATTCCTCCATATTGTAAATGGTAGGACCTAGGGAAGGGATCAAATCAATGCGAGCATATTTAATTTTCTTTGGATATGTGAATGACCACATGTATTGACCATCTCCCTCAACTCCTTCCTCATCTATATCGACATTGTACAATTAAATTTCTCTTCTATCATTTAGGAGAGGAATCTCTCTCTACTTACATGTTCATTATCAAAGTTTTCCCAATAGTCCTTTAGTGCAGGAACATGCCTGAATCCTAAGCCTAAGCATAAATTATTCTTGATATAATCTATAGGATTAAACTTTAACCAAATTACCTCATATATTTGTGGCTTTTATTTATCTTCAAAGGCCCTATAGATGTTTTTAGCATTAGAACAAGAGGCATAATTATGCTCCCACTATGATAGAAAAAGGGATGTTCACCTTCTTAGAAACGGAGCACAAAGTGTTCACTTGCAAATTTTTTTGGGACATCTCGACCAAAATGATCCAATCATCTGGATATATGTATAGATTCTATGGGAATCTATTGAAACCTATGATCCTAATGTAGGAAAATGCCGAGAACTAGATGAAACAACTTCCAAATTGAGTCATGACAGACACAACTTTAGGGGAGAACCACCTTTCTTGACACCCCTACAATATTTGACAAATTCTTATTATGAAGGCGTCATTCACCTTCATGAACTCTGCATATCTTTGGTGTACCTACAGGCATGGGTAGAAGCCATATACTTGAAATCCCTCATTGAACTCTTCAACATGTGACAATCCAAGCCATAACTGGATAGTAGAAAAGGCATAGATTAATAGTATGAAGCTAACTAGTTAGATTGTCACTTTTTAATTGGGCCTAGTCTATGTATTATCCTTCAATGCATACTACTTGAGCCAGGTAGCAATAGCACTACACAAAATTAAGGGATTCCTCACTTCCCTTGAGCCTATGAAAGAGGATGATAATTGCCAAAATTTCCCTCTTTAGATTGATGTCATAGAGGGTCTTAGGCACCTTTGTCTTATGACTCCGAGGGATTTGGAACTAGGTGGCTATCATGTCATCTCTGCTTTATGATTTCTTCTCATTGTAGAGAGAGGTTGAATTCTATAAATTCATATCATTGTATACTTCTCTCATTGACAATCAAAAACAATTGTGCATGATGTCCAAGTCAAGAGTGAGAAACACCTCATTGTCTGGGATCCTAATTTGATGGGTGTTTGGGTCATAATGGGAAATACATTCAAGGATTAACTTTGGCACCGACACCACCAATGGAAAACTCACTACCTCTACTACACCACTTTCCTTCAACCTCTTGGTGATGGGATGGATAGGGTCTACTTGCAATCTCCTATGTAGGTCACTGAGATCATAGAAACACAATTGGGTATTAGTCAGACTTTTCAATGTGCAATCAATCCCATTTAGATTATCATATCTGATGAACTTAGAAGTTACATTTGAGAATTTATAGAAATTGTATAACTTAGTTCCTTTGTGAAAATAAAAAATTGGCCATTGAGAATGAGATGATGCAGAAGTGCAAACAAATCTTTCTTTATAGATTTTGGTTTTATAATTGTTAGCTGGAGTTTCTCGCACCTCATGGGTGAGGTAATTCACATTAAATTTAGAGAATAATTTTGAGGTTAATGATTAGATTTGACTTACATGTGAGGATTAATGGGAAAACATGATGCCAATCATGTCCTATGTATACAACCTTTCCTTTATCAATCAAATCTCTTCCAAATACTACATTCTTAAGTGAATGAAGCTAAAACCTTTGATTTTTCCATTTCATTTTGATACTAAGGAGAGTATTAGCTTTTATTGGGCTTGAAACTACAACTTTCCACCTATCAACACTATGTTGGTGCACATGAGAAGCCATTTGGTTACTTTTTCATGGCTATTGATTTTGTGCACTTTCCCTTTATTGTGGAGATTTCCAAAAAGAAATTCTCCTCAAGCATACACCTTAATAGAATCTCTGTTGAAATATTCTTCACACTTCAGATATCCACTTTACCATAGGGTTAATTCATATTCATGAGGGATCACATAGAAATTACTTCTCCTCCAAATAGAAAAGAAGTGGGATAGGGGAAACCTTGAACTTCCTCTTTATAAAGTGATATTAAAGGACTTAGATTATTTTCTAATTAGGGGGAGCAAGGGGAGCCTATGAATATTCTAACGGAAGGATACAATCTAAATTAAAAATATCCACACTCACACCCAACTCGAGTAATTTCTACACACAACAAGCATGGAGAAGTAGACATACTGGAATCCTAAAAACCTATAAAAATAGAGAAAGGGGAAATCAATGAGAAGAGGTTTGGGCTAAAACCTGACTTTTGGTCTTCAACTATTTGTGAAATGTAGGTTTGGTAAAAACTTGCTTGAGAAAACTAGGAGGGGAAAAATCTTAAAAGGTGGGACTTAAAATAGGGCAACAACTGACTCTTATTGGGAACTTATGATGCTATGCAAGGTAGGAGGATCTCCAAAGGAGATGTCCTAGCCCCCAAAAAATAACCAGACAATGGAAACACAACAACAATACAAGATCTGCTACTAAATCACAACTCTTTATTCATAAAATAATTGATTACATGCAATATGCCAGGCTGTAAGGCCTTCTTGGTTATGACCAAATACAAAGCAAGTAATAGTTCTACAAGATCCCTTAAGGTCCAGTCCAAACCCTAGCTAGTCTAAATGCACAACTGGATAAGAACACCAAGAAGAATCTACACTTGTACACTCAGGTCTACCAAGAAATCCTCTAGTTCTCAAGCCTCAACTACTAGCCGTGCTCACAAACTCATAACTCCACCACAATCCTACTGTAACTACCTTACATTCAGTGCTTTGTCCACAGAATCGGGAAAAATCGCCCTTCAACTACTCTGCACTGAACTCAAGATCCACTCCTCTAAATGACTAAATATCTAAAGACTCCCCAAGGCCCCCTACTTATACCCAACTAAGCCAAAATTTGGCCCAATTCATTACATATTAAATTAATTCCTAACATTAAATATATGTTGAGCCACAACTTGGCTACAACATAAATTAAATACCCAAAGTCAATTAAACAAGAATTAAATGCCAAAAATTTGCTTACTGATAACTCGACACCTATAAGAACCAAGATCAGACTGAGTGTCAGAGAAATCAATCCAAGCATTAACCAAACTAGAAGCATTATCGAGCTCCTAGTGCATGTTGAGCTCCTAGTATCTTCTAAGCAACCGACACATGTCGAGCAACCAATACATGTCGAGTACATAGAAGATCTCAAGCTACAAAAGATGCCAAGCCCCAACAATGACCAAGCCTCCTTCAATGTCTGAGCACCTCAGCCAACATGTCACCCAAAAGTGACTGAGCACCACTCCTTCTTTGACTAGGCACCAAGCTTATCCACCAAGCCCATTCAGTTAATCCTCCAATCAAGAAACACCATAGAGATTACCGAGCACATCCAAATTTCCATAAAAATGCCCAAATCTTTAGGAACCTCAAATTCCCCTTCATCTGACTCCCAGGGTATAAAGAAAAGTGTGTCCCACACTTTGATGTCCAATGAAAATCAAAAACCATCTTCATCTTCACCAAAGGTTTCCACTTTAATAGGGGCAAGAAAAAAAACATGCAAATCATCCACAACTGCATCATTCTATCAAACACCAAAATCTGAACCATCCAATCAACATGCTCACTCCCAGGAACAAATTGAACAAAATGCTTCATAAAAAAAACTTCATTCACATTAGCAACTAGTAAATCCACACCAACAACAAGAAAATCCACATCAGAAACAACATGCAACTCCTCAAAAACATACACCAAACTCTCAACACCAACAATCTCATTGCTCACAATGAGATGCTCTGCAACATACAACTTACCACGAATAACAACTGGATCATCCATGACCAACTGCTTTACAATTTCCATGTTAGTCTCAACTGACTGTCCATTAAAACCAACCTCCATCCCACCATCAACAAGTTTAGGAATATCCTTAGAAAGAACCTCCAGTTGCTCTATAAGTTTTGTATCAAATTCCACAAATTGATCGACATAAGAAAACTCTTCTATCTCAGCCTTGCTATGCGATCTCCTCTCTCAAACAAGTCTTCTAATTGGCCAAAAATATATCTTTCAGATCAATAGAATCCTACTCCACAGACATCAATGGAATGTCGTCCTCATCCTATCCTTAACTCGATCAGTCAAACTAGCTTCAAATTGAGAAGACACCTCCTTAGCTCGATCAACCAAACTAGCTTCAAACTGAGAAGATATCTCAAAAAGCCTCCTCTCCACCACATCATGGAGGCTCACAATCATCTCAGGGTCTAATCCTCTCAGAGCAATCTTCAAAAATCTTTGTAAAACCTTTGCAACAAATTAGAAATAGATCAATCTCCTCCAACAAGATCAACCTTCCATCTTTGCATCCATTGATCCATCTGCAAGCCTTATGCAATTGTAAGTCAAAACTATGATCTGCTACTTCCAAACCAAAATATCTAGGATCCTAGAAAGAACAATCCACCACCAGATCAAGATTTTCTCAGATCAACTTCTCTCAACCCAAGTCCTAGTGCAAACTACCTCAACTTCAACGATCTGTCTACACACTCAAGAACATCTTCACTCTAATACCATCTGATGTAGTGCAAGGAAGGAGAATCCCCAAAGGAGATGTCCTAGACCCCAAAAAATAACCACACAATGAAAAGACAACAATGCAATATTTGATACCAAATCACAACTCTTTATTCATAAAATAACTTATTACATGCAATATGTTGGGTTGTAAGGCCTTCCTAGTTACAACCAAATACAAAGAAAGTAATAGTTCTTGAAGATCCCTCAAGATCCAATTCAAACCCTAAATAGTCCAGATCCATAATTGGATAAGAATACCAAGAAGAATCTACACTTGTACCCTTAGGTCTACCAAGAAATGCTCTGGTTCTCAAGCCTCAACTACTAGCCCTACTCACAAACTCACAACTCCACCATAATCCTACTGTAACTACCTCACATTCAACGCTCTATCCACAAACTTAGGAAAACTTGCCCTTCAGCTACTCCATGTTGAACTTAGGATCCACTCCTCTAAATGATTGAATATCTAAAGAATCCCCAAGACCCCCTACTTATATCCAACTAAACCACAAGTTGGTCCAGTTCATTAAAAATTAAATTAAATCCTAACATTAAATATATGTTGAGCCACAAGTTAGCTACAACACAAATTAAACACCCAAAGTCGGCTACAATACAAATTAAATACCAAAAGTCTTCTTATTGTCAACTTGGAACCTACAAGAACCAAGATCAGAATGAGTGTCAAAGAAATTAAGCTGAACATCAGCCAAACCATAAGCATTGCCATGCTCCCAGTGCATGCCAAGCTCCCAGTATCTGTCAAGAAACCAACACATGTCGAGCAACCAATATGTGCTGAGCAACCAATACATGCCGAGAACACAGAAGATGCCAAGCTACAAAAGAAACCGAGCTCCAACAATGACTGAGCGCCCTTCAACAGTCGAGCACCTCGATCGACATTTTGCCCAAAAGTGATAACGAGTCCATTCAGTCAAGCCTCCAATCGAGAAACACCATAGAGATGACCGAGCACCTCTAGCTTTCCATAAAATTTCCTAAATCTTCATGAACCTTAGATGCCCCTGCATCAACTTAGGCATGCGTGTACCTATGAGAGGGAGATAAGCATATCTAATTTCACAAAAGGAAGGGTAAGATGCAACAAAGAAGAACAAGGAAATAAATGCAACAAAGAAAGTGGGAGAAAACAACTGACCTTCTATGATACATTGCACCCACTTCACTTTAGATTTGGTAGAGCTTCAAGTCTTGATCATTATAGGACAATGCTAAGAATTCTCCAGTTAGATATGCTAGCTTGGAAGAATTGTGCTCATTCGCTTGGTGTATCTTGAATGAGCCTTCTATAGGCTCCCAAGCTTAGAATACATCCCTTTCATCTCCCATCTCTTACCATAACAAACCAAATCACCTTCTATGAACTTTCGGGGACTTGCCCTTTTCTCAAAGAGACTCTTCACTCACATTTAACATTGTATGATCATATCTACCATCTCCTCTTTTTATTCCTCTAGTTGGGTCATGTATATTGTTCTTTTCTCTAGGCTATCTCATAAAGTGTCATCCTCCACTACAACCTGCAACATAGAAAATGATAGCTCGAGAGGTAGATGAAGATTAGTCTCTGTCCATAAAGCCTCACAAAACTTCTTGTGCTAGCTCCTTTGGCTATTATATACAAGTTTCTTCATGATTTTCACTAGGTTCTTATTTCTTGACTTAGCCTACCCATTTCCTTGTAAGAAATAATTAGACGAGTGACTCAAATGGATCCCATAGTCATAGAAAAATTCAATGACCTTTGGTGAGGAAAAGTATGTAGCATTATCCATAACCAACTTTAATGGGACTCCAAATCTCACTAGTATGTTCTCTTTTAGGAATTTACACACTGCCTTTGAGGTCATTTTCTTGGTGGGCTTTGCCTCCACCCACTTGGTGAAGTAGTTAGTCACCGGTTATGATATAAGTGTGACCCAAACTAGAAAGTGTATTGATTAATCTATGAAATACACTCCCCATTTTTGGAAAGGACCTTCTATTACTATCGACTTTACCAGAAAGGCAACCAACTAAGGCTTTCCAATGAACATTTTACATTTCTCACACTACACTACCTACTTGTGGACATCTTTGAGCATTCCCAACCAATAATAGCATTGCCTTAATATATTGAAGGTCATAACAAAAGAGGAGTAGTGCTCATTACACACTTCATCGTGAAAGGCTTAGAGTAATTTATCCTACTGTGGATTATTTATGCATTTAAGGAATGTTCCATCAATCACCTTTTGTAGAGCCAATCTTCCTAGATCGCATATTTTGTTTCCTTCATTCTGAGATCACTTTTTTGTTTATGGGTAAGGCCACTTGGACATTCTCCATATGTAAGAAAATAAGCTACGTTGGAGAACTAGGGATCTTGGAGGCTTACCATTTGTACTTAAGACTCTCTTCCATCCTCCCCTTTTGCAAAACCTTCTGCAATTGCCTGGTAAAACTATTTCCTCGAACTAGCTTGGTTGGCCTAATTTCAATGTCCTATTCTTGGAATTTGGCTACCCATGCTCCTTAGGTATTGCATCCCATGTCTTTCTGTATGAGGATACTCTTTACTGCCAACTCGATTACATACATGGTAGCATGAGAGTGAAGCATATAGAACTTAAAATTCTTCAAGGCTCGCACTACTACGTATGCTTCTTCTCCACCTACGGGTATTTGATCTCATGATCTTTGATTAGAATGCTCATAAATGCTATGGGAGCTTGTACTCCTTTTTTATCTTGTTGCTCATAAATGATAAATTCCTTAGTATAATCTTGGTGAACTAAGACAGGGGCTTTTGGAATAGTGCCCTTGATGCTCTCAAATTATTGTTTACTTGGACCACTCCATCTGAAGTTCTGGCTCCCTTTCATCATGTCCAGAATACACTTAGTGATATAAGAGAAGTCTGAGAGGAATCTCCTCAAGAATTTAACTTGCTTGAATAAGGCATTGACCCTTGTTTTGGTGGATAAGAGGCTTAATTTTTGGATAGCTCAAACTTTATCAAGGTCTATTCAAATTCCCTCCTATGATACTATATGCTCCAGTAACTTTTCTTCCATGACGTAGAAGATATACTTCTTAAAATTTAGCAAGATCCTATTTTCCCAACACCTTTGCAACAATTTACCAAAATCTCTCAGGTGATCCTTCCTCTTCCCAAAGAATACCGTCAAATCATCTAAGTATATGATGATTATCTTATCTTTCAAGTCACCAAATATCTTGTCCATAGCTCTATGGAAGGTGGCACCTACATTGATCAAACCAAATGACATTCAATTGTACACAAACATTCCCCATGGTGTGGTGAAGGCATTTTATGTTGGTTTCCTTCTACTTCAATTTGGTTATAACTGGAGAAACTGTCTAGCATGGACATCATCTCTAACCTAGCCACTATTTACAAGTGATCCATGTTGGGAAGAGCATAGATGTCTTTGAGAGATGCATGATTGAGATTTCTAAAGTCCACACAAATCGTTACCTCTCCATTTTTCTTCCTTACAAGGATGATGTTTGCAATCCATGTAGAATTATGGTTTGGATAAATAATTTGGGCTTTGGACATTTAATCTACCTCTTAGAAAATGGTATTGGCTACCATGGGATTGTAGTTTCTCTATTTCTGGCAGAAGGGTGTCAATCTAGCTTAAGAGGAATCTTGTTCTTGAACATTCCATCCATGAAAAATTTCAAGTCTTCATATCCCCAAGAGAATGCATCTTGATAAGCTCAGAGTAGTTCATTTTTCTTTGCTCTTGCTTCTGTGGTATAAAAATTTCCAATGTTAATAATCTTTGGATTAAGTTCATCTCTGATATTCAAACCATTGTGCTCTTTGGTGGTTTAATCTTTCTCATTTCTCTTCTTTTGAATATAGGCATTGTGTCTATTACAAAGCTTCTCGAGAGAAAATAGGTGAGGAGGAATATTTTTACCTTTTAATTGAATAATACCCTATTCTAGACCCTTCTTGTTGTTTGGGGAGAAATCATAGTTCATAGTCCTTGAAAACTAGGTGCAAAAGGAGAAAAGATTTTGACACAACTAGAGATTGTACCCTCAAATTTTGATACCTAGGAATGGCTTCAATGGAGAAGGCATCAAATTTTTTTAATATTATCCCACACACAATTTTTGTAATTCCTTAGCCTATGATTCTTGATTGTATATAACTCCCAAATCTATTTAACTATAATATCTCCAAGGGATCTAATAACTTCTACTCCTTTCTCTTTGGAAACTACTATTCCCAACAAAACTACTTTATACTCAACTATGTTATTGATATTTTAAAATTCTAACTTGTAGGAAAGGTTGTCCTTTTCTTCTCCAGGGGACATTAGCATGATGCCTACTCCAAAACTAGTTGATGCACAACTATCTTCAAATTCAAGTATCCACATACATGAACCATTGGGTGGTTATGGTTCTTCTTCAACCATAGGAAATTAATTGAAAATCATATAGTTTCTAAACTCTAGCTCCTGATATAAGGTTTGAGCTTTAGGATCATTGAACTTCATTACTATGTATTTTACCTTCTCTTCCGACTCTAGTTTTTTTTTTTCTTGTTACTAATTGGAATAATCGCATGCGACCAATCCAACTTGATCTTGCCACCCATGTCTCTGAAAAAAATTCTACTTAACAAAATTCCATAACTATCCATAATATTTGCCACTAAGATGACAAGTTTCAATCTTTTGGATGGATTGGCGGCTAGAGCAACCTGCACATCTTTGATCTAGCTGACCAATGGGACTTTCTTGGAATCCATTGAGTAACAATGACCAAAATTTTTTGGTCAAAGAAAGCCCAAGAGAACATGCCACAATTGTTGGCATTATATTATCAGAAGTCCCTGAGTCAATTATACAATTACTCAACTTATGCCCATTGATAAACAATGGTACATCTAATGGGTCAAGTTATTTTCCCTAGAGACGTATCTATGACATGCAACTCATTTTATTGGAATAATTTCATTAGGGGGGGCTCTTCCTCAGATGAAGGACTTAAACATGCATTAACATCATTATTACTTCCTTTACAATATTCTACCAATTTCTAGAGTTCCACAAGATTTGATTTTAAGTAGTTCAGTGGGGATATTTGTATACAAGCATATTTACAAAATTGAACTATATCAAAGGAGCTTGAGATCTTACCCATTTGTGTAATATGGGGTGATGAATTTATTGGGCCCACCACTTAAGTGTAATTTCTTGTAGATGCATTATTATATGGTTTTGTAGAGGTAGTCAAGATTTTGTTCTTCTAGCTTCTCATCGACATGGATAATAGTGTCCCATCCAGAGTGGCAAATCAATCACCTCCCTTTTCCAAATCTAATTCATACTCCAAGTAAAATTTTCTAGAGTCACCATTAGGAGATGAAACATTTTCACATCTAGGAGCATCTCTGGCTAGATTATTTGTAGTACTCATCTGTATATACCTCATCATCTCAAGATAAATTTCCCCATCATGGTTAATGGTAAGGTGGAACACACACATGTTCCCCTTTCTAGGTGGTTCTTCGATAGCTAGCCTTTTTTGTAAGAAGGGTAGCTACACCATCTTACCCTTATGATTCTTCCTTAAGACGTCATGATAAGGCTATTAAAAAGAAGAACCAGATTTAGATATTTCTCTCTTTAACACGATCATCTTGTTTGAGAGTGTCTACAACATGGCTTTTGAGTTACTTGCATTTCCACTACTTGCTTTAGTTTGAATCTCATGTTTCCACTTCTTGGTTGAAATAATATCATCCTCTATCTCAATTGTTGTGCTTTGGGCTGCCGCTAAGTCAGCCATGTGAGCTCTTCTAAGATTGAAGCTTATACATGGGGCATATCTCCTAAGAAAAAGGTTTTATGATTTTCAAAAGTAGGCCATTTGGTTGCTAGAATTTGATTGATGATCTTATTTAACTTTTCCATGAATTCCTACATGCTAATAAGTGGCTCCTTAATGTGTGGGAGTTGGGCCAACAATGTGTGCTCTTGAATCATGCCTCAAAGCACTATCTCATATCAACCCAACTAGTGACACATCTTGATGGTAAGTGTTGAAACCAGCCCACTACATGGTCTACCAAGGTTTCTAAAAACAACCTTACAACCACATCCTCATGATGGAGGGCTACCATACTATATGCCATAAAGAAAAAGGCAATGTGCTCTTTGATTGATACTTTTCCATCTCCACTGAACTTGGGAAACTTCTTCCTGGATGCTCATGAAAAGTCATTATTTATAGCTAGGTGGAGGGTAATGTGGTGTTTCCCCATGGTACTATCATTACTCTCAATAGGTTGAAAGGAACAGGTCAAAAATTGACCATTTATGGTGCGACACTTTTGTGTAGAGTTAGAGCCTGTCAAGTTGAACTTGTAGTATTCTAGGCTTTCAGGGGTGAAGTAGTCTTGCTTCGATTCTGACAAGTAGGTTTCCTCGTCAAGAAGCTCACTTTCTAAATATCTTAAAGGATGACATATATCCCTCCTTTCTCCTTAGCACCTTGCCAAAAAAATCCATGAGTGTGGAATTAGATTTTTTGAGCTCTTTGAAGACCAAATCTTTCTCTTTGCATCATTTTACACTTCTAGTGTATTCAGACTCCAGGGTGGAAGGATTTTTTCTATTTTGAGCATCTTTTGGAAACATTGAATTTATGGTGCTTTACTACTGAACCCACTTTTTTCCCTGGAGGAATCTATCCCACTTCTCGACTATGGCTTCTTCTCTTTCCAGGGCTTGACTTACTCTCATGATTCTTCCTTAAGACGTCATGATAAGGCTATTAAAAAGAAGAACCAGGTTTAGATATTTCTCTCTTTAACACGATCATCTTGTTTGAGAGTGTCTACAACATGGCTTTTGAGTTACTTGCATTGCCACTACTTGCTTCAGTTTGAATCTCATGTTTCCACTTCTTGGTTGAAATAATATCATCCTCTATCTCAATTGTTGTGCTTTGGGCTGCCGCTAAGTTAGCCATGTGAGCTCTTCTAAGATTGAAGCTTATACATGGGGGTATATCTGCTAAGAAAAAGGTTTTATGATTTTCAAAAGTAGGCCATTTGGTTGCTGGAATTTGATTGATGATCTTATTTAACTTTTTCGTGAATTCCTACATGCTAATAAGTGGCTCCTTAATGTGTGGGAGTTGGGCCAACAATGTGTGCTCTTGAATCATGCCTCAAAGCACTATCTCATATCAACCCAACTAGTGACACATCTTGATGGTAAGTGTTGAAACCAACCCACTACATGGTCTACCAAGGTTTCTAAAAACAACCTTACAACCACATCCTCATGATGGAGGGCTACCATACTATATTCCATAAAGAAAAAGGCAATGTGCTCTTCGATTGATACTTTTCCATCTCCACTGAACTTGGGAAACTTCTTCTTGGATGCTCATGAAAAGTCATTATTTATAGCTAGGTGGAGGGTAATGGTGGTGTTTCCCCATGGTACTATCATTACTCTCAATAGGTTGAAAGGAACAGGTCAAAAATTGACCATTTATGGTGGGACACTTTTGTGTAGAGTTAGAGCCTGACAAGTTGAACTTGTAGTATTCTAGGCTTTCAGGGGTGAAGTAGTCTTGCTTCGATTCTGACAAGCAGGGTTCCTCGTCAAGAAGCTCACTTTCTAAATATCTTAAAGAATGACATATATCCCTCCTTTCTCCTTAGCACCTCGCCAAAAAAATCCATGTGTGGAATTAGATTTTTTGAGCTCTTTGAAGACCAAATATTTCTCTTTGCATCATTTTACACTTCTAGTGTATTCGAACTCCAGGGTGGAAGGATTTCTTCTATTTTGAGCATCTTTTGGAAACATTGAATTTATGGTGCTTTACTATTGAACCCACTTTTTTCCCTGGAGGAATCTATCCCACTTCTCCACTATGGCTTCTTCTCTTTCCAAGGCTTGGCTTACTCTTCTATAATCTTCAACACTTCTCCTCAATATCTAAGTCAAAGTATTCAACTATCCAAAAATATCTTTTTGTTCACCATGAAAACCCAAGTTGGGTTTAAGGACCAAGACTACGCCTTCATGAGGACGTGCCATCTTTGCTCATAGTATAGGAAGGACCAATACTACTAACTATTTTCCCCCAATGAAGTCACCAAAAACTGTTGGTTAACAGTTTGTTCTCCCTCTTCTTCAATTGAAATCTCTTTTCTCTTGCCCAATGGGTGAATAAATTTTTTCTATCAATAGATGGAAAGTTTGTCATTTTTTTTTCTTCTTCTTTCACTCTCCTCTGAATTTTAAAGGTAAAACTCCTTTCTAGAAATATTCACAATGAATTTTTTTTATCCTACTCTAGAAATGGGTATGCTCTTAACCAAAGAGAAAAATAGGTTCTTATTGAGTTTTCCATCACAATGAAAGACCTAGGGTAGTTTTGAATCTCTAGTTCAACTACCTTTACTACCATGTAAGTAGTAAAACACCTTTCAACACTTTATCTATCAACTCCTACATGCATTTTAATTACATGAGATTTTGCATGTAGCTAAACTGAAAATAATTTCTTCTATCTTCTTCACTAACTCATACACCTTCTTTAATTTTTTTTTGGCCCTCGCCATAGTCTCTCTTTTGAATTTGAGAGATTGTATTTAGCAAGATAGAGGCTGATCTCCATTCTTCACAATGCCTAAGATGAGAGCATTCTTGACCTTCATGCTCATGACTTCATGTAACACAAACACGAAGTCTTTTTGAATCTCTATATCTATGTTCAAGGACTCAAGATCATTATACATGATCTCTTTCAATTTTACAACCCTTATACAAAGGGCACCCACATTATCGATCAAGGGAAGGCCTCTTACCTTCATATCTTCGAGCCACTCACACCCAATCTGGCCAAAATGCTACTCTTCTTGAAGCTTGGTGAGTAGGGCCATGTTTTCTTCTCTAGAGGGATCAAAAGGCCTTGAATTAGATGACTCCCCTATTTGACTAGTGAGTGGAGTGAAAAACTGCCTAAGGCATCGATCAATTCCTTGTTAATGACCTTGAGTTGGGCTTTGGAAATATTTAGTTCTCCAGCTCCTCATCTACATATTGATTGAGGAATCTCCACATCCTGGCTTTAGTGTTATGGTTTGAGGGTCCCATGTCATGTTGTTGGATGGTGAAATTTGATGGGGGAAATTAACCAAGTTCCTCTCGGTCTTCATGTGAGCTAAATCCATAATGAAATTTCCCTTCCTGACATTTTTTCCTAGGGTTACCAATGCATGAGCCTTCTTTTCCTTTCACAATAGGCGTTTGCTTCACAACTTGGGTGACCAGATCCTTTGGAGATTATCCTTCTTCTATCCTCTTTCTTTTCCTCTCAAGTGTGTTCTCCAACCACAAATTTGAGGTAAGAACATTGAGAGAGGTTTGCAGAGTTGTTGCATCAAAAAGTTTCCTCAACATGGGAGGAGTGCCTATATTCTTGGAAGAAAAAGGAAAAATAATTGTTCAAGTAGAAGAGTAGTGGCAGGGATGTTACCTTGAATATCAGGCTACGCTTGAGGTGTCTCTTGTGGTGGTGGGACTCCATCAAGTCCATCATTAGGTTGTTCTATGTCTAAGACATCCAAGTTAATCATTAAGACACATGTATCTTTGTCATTTGCACCCTTTTTCCTTTCTTCCTTCCCTTTTCCTTAGCTTTTGTAGGCTCCCCTATTAAGCCTATGATCAATATTGAGCCCCCTCCATAGGTAGGAGTGTTGGGGATGTTCTCCTCTAGTGGCTTCTCTCCACTCCCTCCCCCAACGGTCCGAGAGGGCCCTATGGATGTGGATACAGTAGCTGCCATGATGCTAATGGAAGTTGTGGAAGATGATAGTGCAATTTGAAACCCTAAAAGTGAGCCACCTATTCTCTTCCTCCTAGCCTTCATCCATTCCACCCATTTTTCAGTCCATTTGATTACCTTGTCTATTAATTCCTCTAGATTGTCAATGACATGGCCTAGGGGAGGTGTCAAATCAATGGGAATATCTTTAAATTTTTTTAGATATGTAGAGGATTGCATGTATTGACCATCGTCCTCAAATCCTTCCACATCTATACCAACTTTGTAAAATTTTACTTCCTCTACTGTTATTCAAGAGAAGAATCTTTCTCTACTTACACGTTCATCAAAATAGTTTTCTCAATAGTCTTCTAGCATAGGAACATGCTTGAATCTTGAGCTTAACTACAAATTGTTCTTGATATAATCTACATGATCAAAATTTAACCGAATTACCTCATATAGCTCTAGCTTTTATTTCTCTTCAAAGAACTTGAGCATGTTTTTAGCATTAGAATGGGAGGCACATGATTACACTTCCAATATGATAAAAAAAGGGATGCCCACCTTCTTAGCATTCAAGTGCAAAGTGTTCACTTGCAAAATTTCTAGCACATCTCGGCCAAAATGATCCTATTGTACCTAGATATCTTCCATGGGAATCTATCCAAACTTGCAATCCTAATTTAGTCGATAGGCTATTTGTGGGAACTTTGTTCCCAGAAATTAAATTTTTGACAAAAAATTTGCAAGTTGGCCGAGAAAGTTGTCAATTTGGCTAGAAAATTGAAAATCCTTCCTGTTAATTATTTACCGGCCATTTTTTAATCTCCCTCCACTTTTAACTCTTGTTTTGATATTTATTAGTTGGTATCTCCACTTTTAACTATTGTGATATCCACATTAGCTCATGTTGTGATCTATTCATTTAACTTTTGGTTTTTAAAATTGATTTAGATTTTAGTTTTTAAATTATTTAAATTATTTTATATTAGTTTTATTTTTTCTTTAAATATTATTTTTTTGTTTCTATAATTTATTTAGTCAATAGAATATTTGTTAGACTTTTTATTTTCTATTTCTCTTATTAATTTTTCATAATAGATTTTTTTATTGATTTTTTTAATGATTTTTTTTTTCATATTTGATAAATTTAATTTAAATAAATAATATTTATTAATCTACTTAAAATATTTTAGTAAATATTATGTTATTTAAATTAAAAATTATTAATAATTTAATTTGTCCACATAAAATTATATTTTAAATATCCACTTTTAACTATTGTTTTTCTTTTCTTATTTATTTAAAAAATAACTACTTGTGATCTCCACATTAGATTATGTTGTGATCTCTATTTATAAAACTTTTGATTTTTTAAATTGATTTAAGTTTTAGTTTTTAAATTACTTTAAATTATTATTTTTATATTAGTTTAGTTTTACCTTTAAATATTGTGTTTTAAGTTTCTATAATTTATTTAGTCAATAGAATATTTGTTATAGATGTTGCTATTTTTCATTTTTTTTTGTATTTCTATTATTAATTTTTCATAATGAATTTTTTGATGGGTTTTTTTTTAAATGATTATTTTTTCATATTTGATAAATTGAATTTAATTGTAAAATCTTGAAATTATTGAACACGTTTCTTAAGCAATATTCAAATTTCCTAAATATTGTAAATTTTATATCTATGTTTTAATCTTCAACTTTTTTATTTTTGTATTTTCATTTTTTTTAAATTTATTTTTACATTATTTAATGTTCATTCTACATTTTTTTCTTAAATCTCATCTCCTATTGGCGCACTTGTTGGATGTACAAAAACATGCGACTGCTGGTGTAGTAAAATGTTTATACCTAGATGAAACAACTTTTAAATTGAGTCAAAAAAGATAAAAAATTCAAGGGAGAACCACCTTTCTAGACACCCCTGCAATGTTCAAAAAATCATCATTGTGAAGGCGTCATTAACCTTCGTGAACTCTGCATAGCTCTAGTGTAGTTACAGGCATGGGTACAAGTCATACACCTAAATATCCTCATATAACTCTTCAACATGTGACAGTCTAGGCCACAATTTGATAGTAGCAAGATCATGGATTAAGTATAAGGACATATAAAACTTCTTTTGGGCTTTCATAGTCCGAAGCCAACCAGTTGGATTCTCATTCATTATTTGTGCCCAGTCTACATATTCTCCTTCAATGCATAATATTTGATCCAATTATAAATAGTTCTCCACAAAATTGAGTGAGTCTTCATTCCTCTTGAGCCTATGCAAGAGGATGAGAATATCAATAATTTCCCTCTTTAACTGGTGTCATAGAGGGTCGTAGGCACCTTGCTCTTGTGACTCCGAGGGGTCTGGAACAATGTGGCCATCATGTCACCTTTTCTTGCTGATTTCTTCTCATTATAGAGAGAGGTTGAATTTAAAAAAAACCGGTTCTACGCTTCTCTTGTTAGCAATTAAAAATAGTTCTACAGGATGTCTTGGTTGAGACCGAGAAACACTTTGTTGGGTACTAATTATATGGGTGTCCAGTTCATAGTGGGAAGTTCATTCAAGATTTAACTATGGTGCCTGCAGCACCACCAAAAACACCTATTGCCTCTTCCAAGCCAATTTCCTTCAACCTCTTGGTGATGGGATGGACAGGGTTTCCTGCAATCTCTTATGCAGCTCACTAAGATCATAGAAACATAACTGGGTATCTATCAAACTTTTCAATGTGCAGTCAATCCTATTCAGATTATCATATCCAATGAACTTAGAAGCAATGCCCTATAACTTATAGAAACTATAGCACTTATTTTCTCTCCAAAAATTAAAAATGGTCGTCGAGAATGAGACGATGAGGAAACACCAACACATATTTCTTTATAGATTTTGGCTTTATGATTATTAGATGGAGTTTATCACACCGCATGAGTGAGGCTATTCACATTAAATTTAGATAATCCTTTTGAGGTTAACCATCTAATTTGAATTAAATGCGGGGATTAATGGACAAAAATGATGTTAGACACATCCTATATGTACAGACTTTCCTTTATCAATTATATCTCCTCTAAATCATGCCTTCTTAAGTGAATGAGTACTGACTTCTATTGGGATTGAAAATATAACTTCACAGATGTAAACAATATGTTGGGTTTACTGGAGAAGCCATTTGGTTTCTTTTTCATGACTATTGATTTCATGCACTTTCCCTTATTGTAGAGATCGCCAAAAATAAGTTTTCCCTGAGCATATGCCTTAATAGAATCTTCATTAAAATATTCTTCACACTCCAGAAATCCACCTTTATATGGGGTTAATTCATAATTATGCAAGATCGCACAAAAGTGCTTCTCCTCCAGATGGAAAATAAGTGGGAGAGGGGAAATCCCAAACTTCTTCTTTATGAAATAATATTAAAGGAATTTGATTATTTATTCATTGGGGGTGGGGGAAGGGGGAGGGGGATTGGAATCTTATGAATCTTCTAAGGGAAGGACACAATCTAAGTTGAAAATCTCTATGCGCCCACCCGAATCGAGTAATTTGTGCACACAAGAAGAAAAGAGAAGCAAACACATTGGAATCCCAAAAATCCACACAAAGGGAGAAAGGGGAAACCAATGAGAAGAGGTTTGAGCCAAAACCCAACTTTTGGACCTAAATTATTTTTGAAATGCGGACTTGGTAAAAATGTTCTTGAGGCAACTAGGAGGGGAAGAAGCTTAAAAGGTGGAACTAAAAATAGGGAAACACCTTGTCATCATCAAATTTACAAATCTCAATGAAGTGTAAGGTATTTGAAGAAGGAGACTTGTGTATATTCTTTCCTAGTGTTCAATTATGTAAATACTTTAATTGAACTTGTACTAAATAACTGCACAAAGAATATATGACAACTTATGAATGATTGCATGCAAGAGAAGCTCCAACGTGGTGAGAACTACAATGAACTCTTATCATGAATTAATTTGAGTTTGTATCCATACTAGTATGATGTAAACACAAGCCATATAAGGAAACACTATCAAGGTCATGATGAGTTTTAGGGACATAGTTAAATAATTCAATTACCCCATATTATTCAAGTTTTCCATTGGAGTTGCAAGAACATAGATATTTAGGTCATTTGAGAGAAAAATCTAAGTTACTAAATGAATAACTCCAACTAGATAAGATAAATAGTATTCTCTTAGGTCTTCCTATGGAAATAAAATTGCTCAAAAGTTATATTCAAGCTACATTCTCAATGCAATATTTTATTTATAATTTGAACAATGATAAGTTGGGTCATTAATTCCAACTAGAGGCTTTTCACAAGATGAAGAAAACACACAAACGAACCTCTTTTACATTAATTTTGTAGAATTTATCATTGATATATTTCATTGTACTCTTAGCCATTTCAAACATTTTTTTAAGGTGCTCCTATTTTATTACATAGATGATCTTGTATCTGAATGCATTATTATTTTAGCAGGTCTTGTTTACAAATAATAAAGAATTTATTTTCTCCTAGGATGATTATTTTCATGTTTGTACACGAATCCTTATTCTCTCACAAAATTCATAGAACTATTTATATGGAATGGTAAAAAAATCTCATGTTGAAATTGGTAGACTGTAAGCTAGATATAATTAAGGTTCTTTTGGATATCTAACAAAAATAATTGAAGGTCCAATTCTATTAAAAAATTGAACTCTAAGAAAGCAAATTCATTCACTAGAGCTAAACAATAATATAGTAATGAGACACCTCACGAGATTTAGATCAAGCATGTACATAGAGATTCATGAGCTTTTGGTGAAATCCCTCCCAACTACAACAACTACTATCTAGTAACCCACTTCTGTGATCCAAGCATGGTGATGACATACAATCTTTGGAATGCTCAATAATTAAACAAAAATAACTATCAATTTGTATTAGAAACATCCAAAATAATTTGCTAAGCCAAAATATATGTAATTATTAGTTGTGATAGATTAAAAGTGAGAGATAATATGCGATGAATAGAATGAACATTTAACTTCTAATTAAGATGACAATATTGTATAGACTAGAAGAAATTTAAAAGCTCAAGAAGATAAATAAAATAATACATCATCTGTTAAGCCTGTTGGTGGCTTAGTTGAGGAGATCCATAAATGCAGGAAACTTATAATAAGGCTCCATGGTCCTATTTTATACACAGTCTTTAAACTTAGTCATAATAAAACTTGTCTCACTTGTCTCAAAATCCTTAAAATTATAGTTCATCTAAACCAAATGCATCAGGAAATGCAATGCATTCTCCCAAGAGAGGTGAAAAAGTTTGAAAAATAATTCAAGATAAATCCAAGTGTCTAAGTCATTGTGAATGTGATAAGTTGTCCCTTCTCCCTTTTTATAGCTAAAATAAAGGAATCACTCTCCCCATAGTCACAAATAGCCTTAGCATGCACACTTAAATTTTTGCAATAGTGAAAATTTGTAGGTGTCATCTCTACCCCAGTTTTACCTTAACCTTGGAGGGTTTTTGGGTAGCCAAATTTTTGTGTTATGTGTTTACATTTTACTTGTGAATGTGATGCATAGTTATATTTATTTTAGTATTTAAAGTTTAAGTTTATGATTCATGATCTAGATATGAGATGGATTGGTGGTGAATGCAATTAATCTGTTATCTACTTTAAGGAGTTAAAAGTTTTAGTGATCCTGATTCACCCCCCTCTTAGTATATTACCTCCCATTAAGACTTCCAACAATTGGTATTATATCTCTGTTCTCTTAGAAGAAATCTATCAACTTGAGAGTTAAGATCTTGGAGATGGAGGTTTACAAATTGGAAAAAATATCATTGAAAAATATATGCTTGACATCCAAATCATACTGCAACAGCTAGAGAGGAATCGAAGAAATCCTTGAAGAAAAGCAAAGAGATAGCTATTCAACAAAATAATACACTCTATAAAGAGGTGGATACCAAAGGAATGCTTGAAGATGGATATTCCAATGAAAGTGATGTAGAAATAGCAAACCTATTGGAGAAGAAAAACATTTTGAGTGAAGAAATTAGAGGATTGAAGAGAGAGCATGGAATACAATCAGTGAGATTATGTGAAGTGACTAAGAAAAAAAAGAAAGTTGATAAAGAAAAATTCATGGAAGAAGATGAAAAGAGACAAATGGCTACTATGCTTGATGAAAGGACATTTGATGTGCAAAATCACACAAAAAACCAGCTAGACATGATCAATCAACTACTAGTTGCATATTAGGATCTAGACATAAAAGATATAATGATTGCAAATATGAGACCACATGTTGACCAATTGAGGAATGAGTTAAGATTTGAGAAGAAACTAATGGAGAGGATGAACAAACCTAATGAAGATATAAGATAGTTTAAAGAACTGACAAGATCTTTGAGAACGACAAGTGAAACCTCTAGACTAGGATATAACAAGTATTGTTCATCCCTTGAAGAAGGAGAATCATACAAGAGTGGGAAAATAAGAAATTCAAGAGGAAAACCTACATGTTATCATTGTGGAAAATTGGGACACGCAAAAAACATTTGTAGAAGCAATATTGCTAAGTAAAATCCTAAACCAAAATTCAATGGACATTGTTTTAACTGCAAGAAAAAAGGACACCAAGCACATGAATGTAGGACAAAGGCAAGCGATACACCTGCTACACCTAGATTTGAAGGAAATTGTTACATCTATCAAAAGTGTGGATACAAGGTTCAAGAATGAAAATCTAAGATAAAACCCAACTGGACATTTAAGAGAAAGGGCATGCACCTAAGCAAGGTAATTCTCATAATTGGGATTATAACACATGGTATAATTGTCATTACTGTGGAGAATATGGTCGCATTCTAGAAAATTTCATTAAGACACATTTCAGAGGCAATTACAAGAAATGGTTAACTGGAAGCATAGTATGTTTTAGTTGTCACAAGATTGGACATATTAGTAAGAACTACAGGACTTGAGACACCAAGCAACAGAAACATCAAGGGAAAAGGAAAAGTTGATATAGAAAAAAAGAACAAAGAGATGAATCAAACATGGAGAAAGAAGGTAGAAGGTAGAAGTAGTGGAACAAGGGAAGACGAGGTCAACCAACCCAAAGGATTAGGTGATCATATCACTTCTAACTAAGAAAAAAAGGTATGAAAGGGACTATACATTTAATTGCTACATCTTACAATAGTTTGTACTATAAAACATGTTAGAATCCATATCTGCATGAGTTAAGGTGCATTAAGGTAGATTTGAGGAAATAATTGAGTAAATAAATTAAATGCATAATAGATGTCGATTATTAATATTGGCATTTTTAGTGATCGAGTATTGACATATGAGCCAAGCTATTATGTAGATTGAGATGAATATGTGAATAGTAATGAATACCAAGCACTGGAAAGAAAACTTTATGAACAAAGATCATGTGAAGGCCAAGATAGATATATTGCACCTAACAAAATATGCAACATTTATTGAAGACCTAATTTGACATATTGAAGGTTTATATTAAGTTTTTGAAGATTTTCATTCACCATATGTTTTAGAGAATCCAAAGCGATTAAAGAAACTTAGAGAATAATTTGAGCATATCTATAGCCTACCGTTGACAAACAACAAAGTAAAGTAAGTTACACTTAGATTTGAGTTTGCTTGTTCTGTGAATTTGTTGAAGTTGATTTTAAAACCCCTATTTAAAAAAAATGGCATCGTCTACATCTAGCACTAGGAAGGGAATACTAAAGGAAAGAAATGTGCAAATTCTAAGGAATGATCAATGTCCTCCACCAAAGTTCAAGGCATCAGCTGCTCTATCATCAATTCCTTCCAGAGTGTTAATGGTACATGATATTTGTTTATGTTTTATGTGCAAAGTTCGAGAGATTGGAGACTATGAATTGAGAAATGCCTATAATAAATTGTGTGAGAATAGAGTTCTTAAGGATGAAAACAAAATCCTTGCTGAGAAAGGGTTTACTCGTGTGCTATCCTTTCCAAAGGTTTTCAAAGTTGAATGGATTAAGATAATCCTAAGTAGGGTGCACGATATGAAATTATGGATGGAAAGTGGACTGGTGAAGATTAATAAGGCAATAATCCATTGAATGACTGGGTATCCAACCCTATATCGAGTAAAGACTATGAGGTGTCAGTAAGAAACATCATCAAAGAATAAATGAAGGCAAAGTACAACAACCAAGGAATGCCAATTGATGACATTGAGGACCTTGCAATTGAATTTGTTGTATGAGTAATAACACACAAGCTTTATCAGTCGAACTGACTGAACAATGTTCCTTGTATTGTAGTTAATTCAGGTTATAAGATTGTGAAGAAAGATCATAGTTACGATCTTTTTGAGCTTTAGTTGACACAATTGGAAGAGAACCTCTGAGAAATAAAGAAGGCAAATAACACATCATATAAGTTTGGGTCACTATTAGCTTTTATATTTTTCTATGTATAAAGTTTATTTCCAACTGTTGGAATTGTGTGTGGGTTAAAACTAGACCCGTGACTGAGCATATAAACTTATTTATTGAAAAATTGGGTGAGAATTTTGAAACCATAATGGATGATTATTTTGAAGAATTTAAAGGAAGGATGAAAAACAGAATGAGGATTCCATAATTAGTTGTTAACCACTATTATGAAAATATATGTTTCATGGTCAACATTGACTTCACATATGTACAAGTTGCAATACCAAGGGTTGCATGGCTGAGGCCAATGCAATATGAAGTGAATGTGGATGAAGTCACTATAGTAGTTATAACCTTGTTATTAGAGGAAATTGACAATAATGTCGAGCCCTTATGACATAGGAGCATCATGGGTTTTCTCAGTGACTACTTTGGAGTTCTTGGAGGAATGCTCGATAGTTGCTTTGGAGAGTACTTGGAGTGTTACTTAGTCATTGAAGGAACTTAAAATATCTTGTGGCACTCAACCATTGAAGGTACTCGATGATGCTTATGGGAACTCAACATACATTGGGAGCTAGGTGATGCTTGGTTGCAATGTTGATTGAGTAGCTCGGTCAATGAAGGGGCTTGGTTGTTGGTGGACTTGACACATACTAGTGCTTAGCAATGCTTGTGTGAGCTTGATTATGCTTGGTGTTTTTTATGATACTTGGAAGTGGTTTTTTTTATGCTCGGTCATGTATCAATGTTTGCTTTTCCCAAGTTGTCTGTGATCAGTTTCTAGTGTGAGCCAACCTTGGCATTTAATTTGGTTGTATGTACTTAATTTATTTTGTAAGTTGACTTGTGGCTCAAATGTATATTCCATGCAAGGGTTTATTTAATTTTTAACTTACTAGGTTGACATGTGGCTTAGTTGGGTCTAAGTAAGGGGTCTTGTGGAGTCTTAAGTCATATATCATCCATCTTGGAGAAGAGGATGTGGAAGATGAACAAACTTTGAAGAGCTAGTAGTTGAGGCTTGGCGAATAAGGAGATTGCTTCATGGGCTTGTGAACACAAGTTTAGATCTTACTTGGAGTTTTTTACAAGAGTGTGGTTCTAGACTAGCTAAGGGGTTTGGGGTTGAATCTTGAGGGATTTTGCGGAGCTATTACTTGCTTTGTATTTGGCTGTAATTGGGAAGGCCTTACAACTCGACACATTACATGTAATCGGTTATTTTATGACTAACGAGTTGTATTTTGTATCAGATCTTATATCTCATGTTATGTTTTTGTTGTGTGGTTATCTACTGGGGGCTAGGACATATCCTATAGGGATCCTGCATCCTTTTTACTACATCACCTTTGACAACTATGAGTTAGCTAAGTTTAAAATGATGATGCTGACAAAAGAATCCAAGATGGATAGAAAGAGGAAAAGAATGAGTTATGATCTTGAGGGAAAACTTAGAAAATGACCCCTGCAAATAACAAAAGGCAAGGGAGAAGATGAGGAATCAGATGAAGAAGAGGAAGAGTCTGAAGGAAAAGAACAAGTGGTTGCCGAGACCAAGGCAACTAGGAAAAATAAAATTGTAATAGTGGATCCTAAGGTAAAGAGGGATTTGAAGAAGACTATGAAGAAGATTGTTACCCCTCTTGCCCCTGAACCCAAAAGAAGAATAATTACAAGGAAAGGATCCAAAGAAGCACCACCTACAACTGCTAAACCAAAACAAAGCCCAACAAATGTCACTCAATTGAACACGGGTAAAATTTCACCAAAGAGGAAGCATACTACAAAGGGACTGAGTAGAGTTCATAGAAGAAGCTGAGAAGAAAATTGATCACCATGCCTGATGATGACTATGATGAGGGTGAGAAAATTGGATTTGATGATTGGAGTAAGTTTAGATTGTTCCTAGATGACCACTCGTGAATATTGACTACGTATGTGAAAACATAAGAAATTCAATAGGACTAACATGATTCAAACATATTAAGTATGATTCCTTTAATAAGGAAGACCAAGAGAAAACTGAAAAGGCCATGCTAGATATGATGACAAAATTTCAATATATGCCTATAGAACTATGCAAAGGGATTCTAGAAGATTTATACAATAAATTAGATGCTAAATGGAAGTAGGCATTATCCATAGAAAGACAAATAAGAGATGCTACATTAGCCCAAACAATGCCTGGTTTAGGGAAGACACACATGTTAATTTCCCTAAGAGATTATGCAAAGAAATTTGCGCCAAAGTTAAGGGCATATAAAATTTAAATAATATAATAAATGATGTTTTACAAGATAATATTTTGAAATTGAAAAAGGTATTTGAACTATTAGCTTGAACGATAGAAGAAGAAAAAGAAGTAGAAGATAAGGATGTCATAGAGCTTGAAAATCAAGAATATTATAATGAGCCAGAGAGCCTCGAAGAATAAAAAAGGAAGAAGGTAGAGAAGAGTGCATGAAAAGATGGTGTCACCATAGAGGATATTCTTGATTTGACACCATATAATTAGAACATCTTGACTGAGGAAGATTTAAAGAATACTCTCAGAATTACAATAGGAAAGGTAAACTTCTTGAGGGGGGGGGGGGGGGTTGAATTAGCGGTTAAAACTTGAACCCAAATTTTTTTTACCTCACATCCATCTCATGAATTCAATAAATAAACTCAAATAACATGTCAATTACATACATCTAAATCATGTAAACATGTAAGCAATCACACACATAACACCAGATATGATTACCCAGAAACCCTCCAAGTGAGAAGGTAAAACTGGGGTGGGGATGACACTCACAATTCTTCACTATTGTAGTTGTAAAGTGTATCTAATTAAGGTTACAATTTTTTGACTATGAATCATGGTCTACTACAAAGACTATTAGGTCTTACCTTGTTAGAGGATTTCAACACCCTGTTAGAAGTGTGCTTTGTTAGAGGACTTTGACTTACAACTAAGTAAGCACCTTGTTAAAGGATTTCATACAGCCTACTAGGACTACTTTGTTAAGAGATTTGACTGAAATCAACTATTAAAATGTCTCAGCATAGATCCTATGATTGACACTTGCTTGCTTGATGAGAGATCACCTCTAAAAACTTATCTTCTTGATCCTTCTCAATCAGATGTCTCAATGTTGTATCCTTCTCTCTATCCTCTATTCTTCTCTAACTAATTCTATAATTCACTCTTTCTTCATAACTTCTAAGTGTGCATGAATGCTCTATTTGTGCATGCAAACTTCTCTCTTTTCTTCTTTGACATTCATTCCACATTCATATGAAGTTTAGGGTTTTGTCC
This sequence comes from Cupressus sempervirens, assembly GCA_028749045.1. Lineage (NCBI taxonomy): Eukaryota > Viridiplantae > Streptophyta > Pinopsida > Cupressales > Cupressaceae > Cupressus > Cupressus sempervirens. The sequence goes on from CM053785.1 coordinate 310,696,757, forward strand.
TCCTTAAGAAGACTAGGAGACTTAGGATTAGGTATGAATCTACGACTGAGATTCATCCATGTTGCCACTTAAACCTTCCCATTTTCTGATTGGCTGCATGTAATTGCATAATGAATCCAAATAAAGATTCATCCTTATCTCCAAAAGATTTTAATCTACCCTTAAGTAGACTGAAAAATGGGTTACATAATTGTTTGTGCCATTACAAAAAAAAAGTCCAAACGATGTCACTCGGCATATGAAGTCACTAATACTTGGCACGCATTGTATTTCTGTTCTAACTTGGCATCTGCACTACTTGACATCCACTGTTTACTTAGCTCTTGAATCACTCGGCATGGTCTATCTGCTCAACACTTGAGTGACTCAACACATATTGTAACTCGACATTGTCTAATATATATATATGTTGTTCTCAGCATGTATTACTAATTTGACATGAACTAAATAAATGGCTTAAGTGTGTTGACATTCACTTGTCAAAACCAATCTAAGATCAACAATCATAGAGCTTGATAATCAAGAATATTATAATGAGCCAGAGAGCCTTGAAGAACAAGCAAGGAAGAAGGTCGAGGAGAGTGAACGACAAGATGGTGTCGCCATAGAGGATATTCTTGATTTGACACCATATAATTAGAACATCTTGATTGAGGAAGATTTAAATAATACAACATCAACCATCTTAGACACTCCTCTTACATGCACCAATATTGTATTACTTCAAATTTAAGATTACACATGGATTGCAAGTGCATCAATTGATAGTTTCCAAATTACATCAGTCATAGTTGGTAATCAAGATACGAGTACTAAGGAGTAGAGAAAAGAAATAATTGTACTAAGAATCCACCTCCCTCACCCACTCATATTATTGAGGAGGAGGAAGAAGATAAAGGTCAAGAAGATCAATCTACTCAAGATGTCTCAGGATCTCATGTTGAGGGAGCAAAGGAGGCTGAAATAATCAAAGCTAGAGGAGATCGAGAAGCCAAAAGAGAAAGAGGATATTTAGGCTATAATAAAATTGCCAAATTTTTCTCATATTCATACTAATGCATCAAATGTTACACCTTTTCAATAGGCTACACCTACTTAGTAAGAGAGTACTTCCATAGGGCAAAAAACACCAGGACCGAGTGCTAGAGGGACACAAATGCAAATAATATTGACGAGTGTTAGTACACCATGGCCACATATAATGGAGAACAAGATTGAGTCACCTGAGACTCCAATAACTTTAGATGAGGTCATTAAACTTCCCAAGTATGACCCTGACACAATGACGCTTGAACAAATGCAAATTCTACAAGTGTTTCTGAGCAGATAGACAAGCAAGAACAAGTCAAAAGAGAATTCAAGCAAAAACATGTATTGTATGATATCAAGGACATTTTTGTAGATGCATTTGAGATTCAACATGTAAATGAGAACGCACCAATTTTGGAACAATTAGTTCATATTGTTGATAAAGTTAACACTGAGGATATAGAGACCAATGACAAATTGAAGAGATGGTTTCAGAAAAGTTTTGAACACAAAGTTTTGGAGAAAGTGTGAACATAAATTACACTCAAGAAAGTTGAAATTTTAAACCTTGTAAATATTTTGGAAGGAATTTTGCAGATTATTCATTCATTTTATATAAAGCTTTGTGATGTTGGATTTTTCACCATGGAGACTCAAAGGTCTATTGATCAATTACAAGAAGAGTTGAAGGTATGTGCACATTCTTTGAGAAAGGATGCAAGTTCAAGCTCTATGTGATTTAATAAAGTAATATTTGGTCAAGGAAGATTATCCAAGTTGATGGCCAAAGATAGAAACATCAGAAAAAAAATTAATTTCTATTCAAACCATGTTGCTACCCCATTTGGAGGTCATGCAAAAGGAACTATCAGCTACAAAGAATCTAATCAAGGGAGATCCCCATCTCTCTATTGTAGACAACTTAGTAGATCTAGCAACACAACTAGAAATCCAAATTCAGGTTATGGAATTAGTCAGATCAAGATGAAATCATGGATTAGAGGTGATTGTATAGAATCACAAATCATTTTTGGATAAGTAAAATTTGACCCATACACACCTCAAGCCATAAGTGTAAAAAACAAAGAGGAATGATAATCATGACGCAACCACAAGGGGGAATCCATAGGAATAGTTTTGGAGAGACATATAAATATGATGTATATAGTGCAAGACCGAATCTTATTCTTAGGGGGAGTGTTATTTTGAAATTTTGAATGGAATACTAAGTCATGCCAAAGTGTTTTCATCACTAATGTCAAAGGGGGATATTTTTGATCTCTACACCATGTTTCCTATAAGTGCTCAACACTTAGTCATTTTTGAGGCAGATTTGGTTGGTCATCACTGTGAATGAACCACCTAATGAAGACTGAGGAATTCATGGGCTTGTTTATATTTTAGTCCAAGTTGAGCAAGTCTAAGGTTGTCGAGCACCCTAGTATCGATCGAGTAATATTATGTCGAGAAAAATGAAGATAGTTTGTGCTGAGTGAGAAAGTTATTGCCAAGCATACAGAAGTTGATGAAAAACATGAATACCACTTGTGACTGGGCGTTAGGATATTCAAGTGTTGAGTAACCAGTTTTGGCATATGTTTTTGTAATGACACAAAAACTTATGTAAATAATTTTGGCCAACTTCTATACTTAGTTTATGAATTGTAGAGATAGCTAAGGAGGTAATTATGCATTTTGTTAGAGGAAATCAATCCCTAGGAAGGAAGAGTAACCAATTAGAAAATTAGAAGGTCTAAGCAACAAAAGGGAGAATTTTGAATCGTTGATCTTGATCTAGAACCTTCTCTAGTTATCTATTTAAGAAGGGTTCAAGACCTAAATCACAAGGATGATCATGTATGTGTGAGAAGGTCAAGGATAAAGCAAAGGAATGCTAAGTTTCATTACCAAAGATAGAGATTAGACAGAGCAACCTAGTGGTGAAGAGCATAATAGAGTTTATCAAATTAGTAGATCAATTCAGATAAGGATAGAGAAGATTTGTAATCTAGCATCAAGTGCTAACTAAAGGATCAAGTACTAAGACATTCTAACAAGTGGATCAGGGTAAATCTCTTAAGAGAGTTATCCTAATAGGTCTATTTAAATCTCCTAACAAAGTGCTTACTTAGTTGTAAGTTATAATCCTTTAATCAAGGCGGACCTAAAATTCTTGTAAATATTTTAATAGAAAAGATCTCTCATAGGGTAGATCATTAGAAGAGATCAAACACTGCAGCCTTAACACGCACACCTTATTGCTATAGTAGTGAAGATTTATGGGTGTCATCCCTACCCCAATTTTATCTTCACTTTGTAGGGTTTTTAGGTAACCAATTTTTTGTGTTATGTGTTTACATTTTACTTGTGGACATGATACATAGTTAGATTTATTTCAGTATTTCAAGTTTAACCTTATGGTTCACGATCTAGACATAAGACAAACTAGTCGTGAATGCAGTTAATTTGTTATCTACTTTAAGGAGTTAAAAGTTTTAGTAATCTTGATTCACCCCCCTTCCCCTTCTCAGTATCTTACTTCCCATGAAGACTTCAAATATATCGATGTTTAGAATACCTTAAAAAAGAGGATTCAAATGAGTTGTATGTATATATTGTGCATTCTTTACTCAATATATTGATAAAACCATACACATTAAGTTACAAATGCATTTAAGAGTTGAGATCCATGATTTAATTAAGAAGAAAATGATTTAAGAAAGAAATGAAAAGGAAAGTTAAACTTCTAAAATGCACAATGATCTCTAGATGAATTTGAAAATTATAACACTACTATAAAAAAAATGTTTATTCTAAATGATTTCTACTTAGGAGAGGCTTGGTTTTATACGAATTAAATGAGATTGTGTGGTTTGGATTAAAACTTGGTAAAGGGTTGAGATCCTCCCTTCCTTGATCCATGTGAGTTAGTCCATGTGATTAGTCTTTGTTTGAATCTATTTGTGATTTCTTGGTAGGTAGAGGATGAGAAAAATTAGTATCTTTATTTTAATTCCCTTTTCAATTAGAAAGTTTAGCAAATGAATTTATTTAATTAAAGGTAATAGGACCTTTAATTAAATGATTTTATTTAATTATTAAATATCCTTGACACTTTATTAGGAATTAATTGGTGATTGATTTAACTATGCAAGTATATCACCCATAATCAAGTCTAGTATTTTACCCTATCTGATTTAGATTTAGGGTTAATTACTAAAGATTAGGGGTTCTTGGTTTACTAGACTAATTTTGGGTGATTAAATTTTACCTTACTTGAATGCATGCGTATTTAACATGTTGATTCAAAGAAGATCTAGTATAAAAGAAACAAACAGTTTGAAATGAAGTGACAAAAATATTCTTGATTAGAAATTAATTCCAAGCATGAACTAAGATTTATCAAAGATCTAAAGATACCAGTTCCAAACATGATTGAATGAAGACCAATAATAATAACTTTGATCTTGATTGGACAAACATTGATAGAGAAAGAATTTAGAATTCTCATCTTGATGTTAAGGGATGAAATTGAACACCAATTTGATGATGATGAAAACTAGCCAACTTGATTTGAAGCAATAAAATTGATCAATGTTAGAAAGATTCTTAAACCATAATCTTGGCTTGAATGAATAACCAACTTAATAAAGAGTGATGAAATCAACTACTATTAATAGATTGACGGGGTAATTAACTTGATAAGTGTCCTAATGAAGCCATTACCTAATTAGGAAGATGCTACCACATTGATGGAGTTTGATGAAAATGATACACCCCTAGCTATTCAATTGATCTTAAAAAGATTAGGTTTCAATCTAAGTAATTTGATGTGAAGAAATGAAATCAATCATGTAGAAATATTTAAGAACCTCAACTTGGTATGGATTCTAATGAAGTTGAGATGCCCCTAGTGATTAGGTCATATTGGATTTGACGATTAAGCTCAATTGTCATCTTGATCACTAAAGAAGACATAATTTTTCTTTTTTGACTAGATTGAAACATTTTCTTGATCCAATGTCATTAAAAGTTTGATGATGCATTGGTCACCCCCTAGGGAACTAAATCAAAAAACAATGTCATAACACATTGATTTTGGGCTTTTTGATTTTTATTTTTTAAATTGTGTTAAAGATCTTAGTAAAAGTATCTCTTGTAACTTGTAATGGAACTTGTTTTTATTTCTATATGTTTCAAGTTACTCTTACAATGAAATATTTATATGATTTGAAGAGGCGTGTCTTCCATAGAGACATGTATCTTCTTAACTCATATTACTTATCACAAATAATATTTTCTCAATGTATTATCATAATGCTAATAATTTATATATAGAGTATGCATATGTGTAATAATATATGTCATATATATAATATCTATGCATATATATCTACTTAATAATTTATTATCAATAATAATAATAATGCTCCATGATAATATTAGATAAAGATAGAATTCAAATGTTTCAAGACCAATAGGCCATTCAAACATTTGATTTCATAGATATTTGATTGAAGCTAAAATCATTAACAATCTCTCTTAGCTAGGAAGGATGATTCATATCCAAATAAACAACATAATGTCAATATCACTTTAATGTGATATTAGATAGTATGGGGTTGTTCATAGACATCTTGAATTTGGAGATATAAACCATAATGATATCATCTCATGATATCAAGAGTAATGACCTACTAATATCAAGTCTCATGATGTTTACCAAGTAATTAGTGAAATGGCCTACGAATATCAAGTCTCCTAATACTCACAAAGTACTCAACATGTCTAAGATGTTATCTTAGCTTATCATCAAAAGTAAGACCCAACCATGAATATCAATCATAAGATATTCACGATACTCATATTTTCTTTGGTATATGCATTGACATCAAGTTTCATGATGACTACTAAGGAAAATATTTGCACATGATTGTTTTAGGAAACTACAATTGGAACAATTGTTGTTTGTTCATTGATCTCAAAACTATTGGTGAGATAGTTTGGTATTTGATCTAAATGTCATATCTATTTGATTGATGAAGAAGATTTGAGAAGTTGTTCATAACAAAAGGATCTAGAGGAAAGATTGAGTTATGAAGAGGAAAATACAAATGGACATTTGATTAGTTGGACTTTGACAAGATATAATAATTTTTTAAACCATGGTGCAAGTGGAGAAGACAATAATGGTCAAGCCTTGGAAATGATCAAATGTGTAGGCTTGACTGAGTAATAGTGTAAAAGATAAGGAATTTTGATGGATATGTCAAGTAATACTGGTATCAACCGAGCCACAGTAAGTGCCACAAAAATATAGTGTTGACCAAGCATTAGTATCGACCGAGTGATAAAATTGATGTAGAGAAAGAAGTTTTATAGTGACCGAGTAACATAGTGATGACTGAGTGTTACAACTTAGTGTTGGTCGAGGAACAACATTTTAAAAACTTTTGAGGAATCATAATTTCTATTCGACTAAATTGATTTCTCGGGATAAGGAAAATTTGTTGAAAATAAGGATCGATGAGTTGGATCATTTAATTTCAAGAGAGGATTAGGTAATCAAATTCAGAGATGATTTCAAGGAGAAGTTTCTAGAAAAGGGAGAGATCAATATAATGTCATTTAGATACATTGTATCTGATGGGTCAAATCATAAACCCTACGATCTATGATGTTGTTTAAGAAAAAAAGAAAAAAAGAACTACCTATTTAAAGAGGTACAAAGGAAAACTTTTGTGTAGTGAGAGTAGAGAAGATAGAGAAGAGAGGTCATACACATGTGAATAAGTTTCCTAAGAGTTGGAGTTGTTATTGATATTGTTGACTGGTGAATCTAATAAAAATGCTTAATTGGTTTAAGAAGAAGTGAAGAGTGATTGCTTGAAGAGTTGTCAAGCGAATCAGAGATTGAGATGACAATTGAGGCCCGACAGTGAATCATTATTAGGAGCTAAACAAGATATATGAACATTCAAAGTGAGTTGTACTTAACAAATCAAACATGTTGTTACTTTCTAACCATTGTGAAAAGTATTTAAAATCCTTTAATCAAGGTCGACCTTATAGTCATAAGGACTTAATAGTCTATGTAAATCCTTTAACCGAGTGACATTCTAATGGAATGTTCTAAAGCCCTCTAACAAGGTCACTCTGAATAGGGTGATTAAATCCTTTAACCAGGTCACATTTACTAGTGTGTATTGTAACATTTAATAGGATTGGCTCTTATCTGGCTTCACTTCAAAAGAATAAAAATTGGTGACATGTTGCTGGTGGTTTTTCCCAAATTGGCTTTCCATGTTAAATCCCAGTGTCAAACTTATGTGGGTGTTATTATGATGCTTTATTGATTAAGGTTTACATACTACAAATTTGTTATTTTATAATAGTGGACAATTAGCTAATGTTACAAATAGTTTACTGTAGAGATCGAGCAATGGAATAATACAATCTGAAATTGTTTAAGTGTTTGTTTTTTCAATTAGTACTTGGAACTTGGATAACTAATTCATCCCCATCTCAGTTATTCTAAATATTCTAACAATTGGTAGCAGAGTATTGGTTCTTGCAAAGAGAAGTTTAAAGGGATTTAAAGCTAAAGATCATGGCATACAAAAGAGAGGTACCAAAGTTGAAAAAAGAAAACTTTCCTACATGGCACAAGTTGATGAGTCTACATATATCTAGTATTCGTGATGTTGCATTGGGTTTTCTAGATAGTGCATATGTGAACATAACAAAAGTCCCTTTGACTGCTCAATAATTGAAAGAAAAGAAAGAACATAATCAGTCAATGTTGGAGATCGCTTTAGCCCTAAGCTATGATGAGTTTAATGGCCTAAAGGAATGTGAGAATTCAAAAGAAATGTGGGATAAAATAAAGACCATCTATGGAGGAGATTATAATGGCTTGAGAGCCGATCAAAAAGTCTGAGAGGTAAGTTTGATGAAATGAGAATGACAAAAGGTGAGAACATAGTGCAGTATTGCACAAGAATCAAAGAAGTCTTAGGATCAACCTCAGATAGAAATAATAGTTACATGAAAATATAACCAATATCAAAAAATAATAGATCGCACATAAGAGAACACAAGACACCAAGATTTAACGTGGTTCACTCAATCCTTGGGCTACGTCCACCAACATCAAGTCCAATATTATTATTATCCAGTGATTACAATCCATAATCCCTTACAGCTCAATACCACTGCAAGAAGCTACAATATCACCATTGCATTATGGAATCCCTAAGCCTAAGCCTTTTTACACAAGTTTTTGTAGCTTAAAAAATTAGGGCTAGAATAAGTCGTCCAATAGGAAAAATAATAGTTGATGCCTTTTACAATATAAGGTCATTTTTGGCTTTGGGGGTGCTACTCCCAAACCCCAATAGAAATAATATTGGGAGAAAACCACGTTGAATAAACCTCTAAGTCTGATTAGGCTTCACATCACAACAATCTCCCACTTGGAGACTAATCAGGCTCCACAACAATAACCTCCCACTTTGAGACTAATCATAACATTGTTGCACATGTAGCTCCCACTAGAATATCAAACCACCCTAAACTTTGGTATTCTTTTATTCTATTCATTCTGGAAGACCTACCAAAGTTGAAGAGGAGTTCAACTTCTCCCTTGTTACTACCTTGGTAAACATATTTGCTAGATTATCATCTGTATATATCTTCTCCAACTTTAACTATCCATCATCCAAAACTAACCGAATGAAATGGTACTGCAACTATATATGTTTTTTCTTTGAAAGTAGAGCTAAATTCGTTGCAAGATGAATGACACTCTATCTATATGTGAGAAAATAATTATCCCTTTGTGGATGTCCCAACTCTTCCATGAAGAACTAAAGCCACATCATCTCCTTGGCTACCTCTGTAGTAGCAACATAGTCTCTCTTTGTAGTGGATAAAGCATTAACATTCTGCAACCTAGAAACCTATCTCACTACTACTACACCAACAATAAATACATAACTTATAGTATTCCTCTTGGTATCAATATCCCCTACCAAATCTGAGTCAACATGTCCTTGTAAACCAGTATTAGAGCCTCCAAAATCTAAACACTTACTAGATGTTCCTTGCAAATATTTGAGAATCCATTTAAATGCATTCCAATGCTCGATTCTCGGATGACTCATTTACTTGCTAACAACTCCCACTTAATGTGTAATATCTGGCCTAGTACATGCCATAGCATACATCAAGCTTCGTACAACTAAAGCATAAGGTATCGTAGACATCTTATCCTCCTCTTCTTTTGTCTTGTGACACATCTCCTTAGTCAACTTCAAATGACCAGGTAAAGGCCTGCAGACAACTTTAGCATTCTCCATAGAGAAACATTGCAACACTTTCACAATATTATCAGCTTGAGATAATGTCAATTTCTTGTTCTTCCTATCAATATTTCTTCTTATGCCTTATTTTACCACAATACCAACAATCTCTTAGTCCTCTAGATTGAGACCTCTTCCCCTTTGACTTTCCTCTTGATTTCGCATGATTTCTAGAATTATTTCCTCTCTCAGTCATTCTGCCTTTACTTTATGTGTTCAAAGCACTTCTTGATGTAGATCCACTTGAGGTTTTCCTACGAGTTTCCTCACTCAGAATAACTCCAATCATATCATCAAATTTTAGGGTATTAGATCTAGGAATAGAATTACTTACAACCATTACCAAGCCATTCCAACTTTCAGGCAAAGAGCACAAAATCAAGAGAGCCCTAATTTCTTCATCAAAATTAATACCCATAGAAGATAACTGACTAGTAATAGTATTAAACTCATTTAAATGATCTACAATAATCTACCTTCTCTCATCTTCATATTAAATAAATGCTTCATGAGAAATATGTTAGAATTATTTAGAATAACTGAGAGTGGGGCCGGGGGGGTGAATCAGTTATCCAAGGTCTAATAATGTCCAATAAAACTTTTTCTACAAATCCTTAATGGCACATAACTAAAATTATCATGCATACAATTAAACATTAAACAACCATGAAAAGTAAACATGCATCACACCATAACACTAAGGATTTGATAACCCAGAAACCCTCCAAGAATAAGAAGGTAAAACTAGAGTGGGGATGATACCCACAAAATAATTGCGCAATTGATTTCAACAACTTCTGATGGTCTACCCTGTTAAAGGCTACATCACATTGTTAAATGTGACCTTGTTAAAGGATTTAAGAACATTCAACTTGGAATGTCACCTTGTTAAAGGATTTACATAGAGCTGTTAGGATCACCCAAGTCCATGGAATTTTTAGTCACCTTCTTAAAAGAATCTTTCATCCCTCTCTAAGGATCTCCTATCCTCCTCCTAAGGATCTCTTTATCCTTCTCCTGGGGATCTTCTATTTTTTTTCTGAGGCTTTATCCACCTAGTTGTTAAGCTAACCTAGCAATGTAGTGTTTTTAATATCTAATACAGTGGTAAGAAAGTATTAGAAGGGTTTTGACCTGATACAGATTGCAACCCTAACTGTGCAGATTTCATATCACTCTTCAATTCCTTTCTCTGCTTGGCTTCTCTTCCTTGCAGTGCTGACAACTTGTTCACCCTTCAAGATCTATCTCCTTGAGTTCTTCCACTCATTATGCCAATGCAATCTTCTAGTCACTTGATCAACTCAGAGTCTTGATGCTCTATTCTTACTCTTCTTGGCCTTTTTCGCATGATCACACTTATGACCAATTCCCTCTCTTGCATGTGCACTTGATCTCTGACCTATAACTTCTTTAGTGCACTTGATCTCTAACCTATAACTCCTTATAAAGAATTTATGTTCTTCATTTCCTTCTCAAATCTTAATTTGCTCTTGAGAAAATGATATTGTTTTTCCCTCCAAATTGTTTCTTCTAGAAACTTCATGATAAATCCATTAGCATTTTCCGAAAAAAAATTTTACATAGTGTTTTGTGCCACCAGCTCATCATTCTCATCTTTTATCTAGTTCACAAAATTCTAGATAACTACCATATCAGCTTAGATCTGGCGAATCTTTGACTTTTCAAAATAATGCAACAACTTGGCATCATTGATTTACTGATGCTCGTCACCTTCTATATTACTTGGCTTCTTAATATTATTTTACTGGTGCTCAACACCTGTATCTATCTTGGCACTTGATCTTCACTCAGCACCTGAAGGCTACTCGACACCTGAAGATTACTCGACATACACTAAGTTGAACTTGCTCAGCTTCAACTAAGAATATGTTCAGCACTTAGTTAGTCCTTACATCATGTGTCTCAGTGTGTCCATCTTTTGTGTCTTAGAGTATGTCATTAATACACTATTTCATTAATGGCTTAGTTGATCCTTGTACTTCATTTCATCATCATAACTTCAACCTTTCTCTTAGGTACTCTAGTTATATCTTATTGATTGCCACCTTGTCAATCAACCAATTAATCGTATTTGGATCACTAAAGCAATTGTCATTCCTGCAAGTAGCAAGTTTGACATCAATGACAAAATAATGATTAAAAAAATTCTTTACCAGTTCCATTATCCTTCATTCATGATCTCATTATCCTTCATTCATGATCTTTTCAATCATTTCCAACAAAATACTTGGTTTGAAGTGCAGAGCTTTTCATATAGTTTTGCTAGGGTTTCCATCAACTCTTTTGTTGTCTTTTCTTTTGTAATGGTAAATGTAATACGCAAAGCATAATCAAATGCTTCCAAGTACCTTTCTATCTAAAATCTCCTAGTCCTCATCTATCATAGTTCTCTGTTTCTTTGTTTTTCCTTCCAATGGCTTCCATAAATCCTTCTAATAAAGATAGTCCTCCATTTGCATCTTCCATAAATGAAAATTCTGCCCATTAAACTTTTCCACCTTAGCTTACTCTTGTCTGCCATCCCTTCCACTCAACTATGAGACTCCCACTCAATCGTGAGGCCTTCCTATAGAGGATCACTAGAAAAAAAATGATGACAGTCTGGTTTTAAAAAAATGATGATCATCTAGCTTTGATACCACTTCTTAGGATTAACCTCAGATAAAAAGAATAGTTACATGCAAATATAACCAATATCAGAAAATAATAGATTGCATATAAGAGAACACAAGACACCAAGATTTAACGTGGTTCACCCAATCCCTAGGCTACAACCACCAAAAAACAAGTTTAGTATTATTATTATCTAGTGATTAGAATCCACAATCTCTTATAGCTCAATGTCGTTGCAAGAAACTACAATATCACCATTACATTATGAAATCCCTAAACCTAAGCCTTTTTATACATGCTTTTTTTACTTACAAAATTAAAGCTAGAATAAGTCATCCAATAGGAAAATAAAAACCAATTCCTTTTACAATATAAGGTCACCAAATCCCCATAGAAATAATATGGGGAGAAAATTGTGCCGAATAAACCTCCAAGTCTGATTAGGCTGCACATCACAACAAGAAGTTGTCAATGCTATTAGAGGAGCTAAAGGAAAGATTGAAGAGGAAATAATAATCAACAAGGTATTGAGAACTCTACTCCCTATTTATGCTATTAGAGTTTCTACAATACAAGAATTAATATGTACACCATTTAATAACCTAACCCTAAAAGGTGCAATTGGTAGGCTTATTTCTTTTGAGATGTCCAATTTTGATAATTACACTCCTGCTACTATGGAATCTTCTTTAAATCACAACTAATTCTTAGCAAGAAAAGAAAGGGAAAACATGTGAAAAATGATAGTGGTACTTTTGATGATGAACTTGATGAACTTAAGGCATTGATAGCTAGGAGATTTGGAAGAGGCAAAGGTATACTTACCATAATATGTTTGTCATGCAACAAGGTTGGTCATATTGTTGCAAGGTGTCTGGATAGAGAGGACAAGGATAAAAGAAAGTCTAGAGAAAGTATAAAGGAAGAATAGATGACCAAGACTTCAAGAAGAAAAAGGACTATAAGGACAAAGGTAAGAATCTTGATATATTTTTGAAGAAGAAAATGATATTAGTAATGATTAAGAGGTAGTCTATGTTGCTATGAAAGAAGATTCTGATGAAGATGAGAAAACTATTTTAATCTCTTATGTAAAAAAAAGTGATAGATGGATAATTGATAGTGGTTTCTCTAATCACATGACTGGTGACATAAGTAAACTTGAGGATATTGGACCATACAAGGGTGGCTGCGTAGAATTTTGTAATAATGTTCCATGTCTTGTGAAAGGTAAAGGGATAATTCAACTAACTAATAAGATCAAATGTGACAATATTTCCTGGGTTGAAGGACATAACTATAATATGTTGAGTGTTTAAAAATTAAACAAATCAGGTTATAGAGTTTAATTTCATCACAAAATATCGTAAACTGATTGGAAGTGGCGATCAAACAAGGCAACTTGTTCTATCTAGATTTATTTGATGAGACATGTTTGTTTACATAATATGAATATATTTGGTTATGGCACAAGAGGTTATGTCATATAGATTTTGACAATTTGGTTAGCATTAGTAAAATGAAAAAAGTAAAAGCTTTTCCAAAAAATAAGAAACCTGACAATGTTATGTGTAATGTCAATTGGGAAAAATGACAAAGTCTAGTTTTAAGAGAAAAAAATATTCATCTGATGATATTTTTGAATTGGTTCGTACGTACTTCTGTGGACCTATTTGATTTCAAAGATACTATGGAGAAAAATATTTCATTCTATTTGTTGATGAATACTCTAGAATGATGTCTGTGATGTTTCTTAAGGAAAATTTTGACACTTTTTAGTTGTTTAAGAGATACCTAGCCAGAATTGAAAAGGAGACATGGAAGAGTTTGAAGTGTTTGAGATCTAATAGAGGTGGTGAATTCATCTCCAACGAGTACAATACATTCTGAAATGACAAAGGAATCAAAAGATAGATGTATGCACCTAGGACCCCTCTTGAGAATGGAATAGTTAAAGGGAGAAATAGATCAATTATGGATTGTGCTAGAACAGTGATGATAGAGAATAATGTGTCACAAAAATATTGGAAAGAAGTTATGAGTACTATTGTTTATACTTTGAAAAAAGTGCAAGTTAAGAAAGGTATAAATGTCACACCTTTTGAATTGTGGTATGGATATGCACCTAATATGAAATATTTTTATCTTTTTGGAAGCAAATGTTAAATACTTAAAGAATAGAGGAATGGAAAACTTGATGCTAAAACTGATGAAGGTATATGTTGACACAAAAGTATGCACCCCTTTTTGAGGTATGAACCTCAAGTGACCTTGTGTAACATAGAAACAACCTCCAAGTGTGGGACTTGCACTTTGAGGTTGAATCTCTAGAGAAGGCCGACTTCCTTACTATCAAGATGCACCTACACTACCACTTTGAAAGAAACTTTGAAGGAAAAGGAAGATGGAGAACATGAAATTAAATTGCTAAAGGGAAAGGGGGTTGATGCACCAAGATAGAAATTTGGTTACAACTATGCCTATTGATGCACTACACATCAATGAAACACCCAACTACACTGATCTTAACTCTATTCTACCTTCTAAGAAACCACATCCAGGTTTGGAACTAGTTGAAGTGCTAAAAGAAAAAGAATTTCACTATATAGTAACCCCTAAGGGACTTAACACAACACATAGGTATGAGAAAATGGAAAGCAAACATTCAAAACAAGTCAATAAACATGCACAAATGAATGAATGGAAAGAAGACGTAAGAACACAAATATTTCATTAATGGAAGACAAAATTTGCAGAGCATAATGCTGCTCAAAAAATACAAACAAAGAAGAACCCTCAAAAAAATTCACAAATGCCTTTTTAAAGAGTTTAGGCATAACTCTGATGTTTACATTGAATTCAAACCCCAACCAGGTGGAGTTGAGTTGCAGATGAGAGAAATAACTAAGAATTAGAAAGAAATTAGATTATAGAGTGCAATCCAATGATGGAAGTGATAGGATGAGATCGAAATAAGTGCAGCCAGTCATAAGAGATCAAATCACTAAAAATTAATCATTATATGCATTCAAGAGGCATGGAGTGCTTTGGAACTGCGCCAATCAAGGCCCAACAAGTCGTTGGGCATTAAAGAACTGGTCCTAATGGCGTGAAATGGCAAAAAAATGTGAGGAAAGTTAACAAGATGTGTTATTCGCCTACAACATGTAGGGTTGACCATGGGGAATAAATCTAATTTTCCCAAATTTGAACATTGACCATTGATGAATGTATCCTCTTTGAAATGGATGGTCCAGATGCTGTGAGAAATATCCGCAATGAGAAATTAAAACATAGTCATCGATGTAGATCCCCATCATTTCTAGCAGATGATTGAGATGCAATGAGGGAGCCCCAAGATGCACTAGATCCAATAGTTGTCATGCTATTCTAGGGTTTGGAATCTCACAAAGATTCTGCTACATGAAGAAATGCCAAAATGGTAATAGATGGAAACATCTTACACTTTGTCATTTAAGAGAACAAACGATGATCATTTAATCTTCCATTGAATCTCCACCGTCGATATGTGCATGTATATATTGGGCGGACCTAAGTTAGAGATGGGATCCTCTACCACGTGGCACAATTTTGGACCTTATAACCTTGTGGATACTTTGTAGTATGAAGATACATAGCAACATCCTGTGTGATTTTGGGCTTATGGGTCTAGCGAAGGCATTACAATAGGAGGAAGCACCAGAATGGCAATGTGTGGCAGCATTATGTTGGATGATGCATCGAGCCAACCACCCACACAAAAAGAATAGAAATGACAAAGATAATGCAAGAAGTGGGACCCTCTGCCACATGGCAAAATTTTAGACTTTAGAGCCTTGCAGAAGCACTGCAATGTGACGTAATGTTGGACTAGTGACGTGTGGAAACATCTCATGCTTTCGAGGAGATGGGCTTATATCTCACAAAAACATGAGATTTGTTAGATCTCATTTTAGTTAGCCTGACTAAGAGAAAACCATGCTAACTTGGTCAAAAGAAAAAACTACAGCTTAGTAAAAGAACAAACCAAGTCAACTTGGTGAAAAGAAGGGACCGAGCTAATAGGAAATGTTAGCTACCAACTTTAGCGTAACATTATCCCCTATAAGGAAACCAACCCATTGAAGGTTCCTTTGATTGAATATCAATGATAGGCTGAATGAGGGAAAAAATAGTGAATATCAATGATAGGCTGAATGAGGGAAAAAATAGCCAATAGTATATTCCTAGGATATTCCACTAAGAGCAAAGCTTATAAGTGTTTGAACTCTAACTTTAACAAAGTTATGGAAAGTGAAAATGTGAAAGTTGATGAATATATAAAGATAAATGAATTTGAATTTGTAATACATAACCTAAAGATTATAGTTCATTCGAATATGTGAATGATAGTTCTGCAAGCACTCAACTTGAACAAGAAATCAAAGTTACAGATCCTCAACAGATTGGGAATGCCAAGTTGCAATAGCTAGTTTCTGAGCAGCGGACTGTGAATACCAAGCAACAAATAAATGATATCGAGTCATAGACAGAGGAAGCCAAACAAGAGGAAAGCAATGTTGAGCATGAAGAACCTAAACATGAACATGAACAAGAAAGAGATAATGAGCTTGAAATTATTTTTCAAGATGAACCTATTGAAGAAAAAAGAATAAAAGATCATGTATTAGCAAAATATGTGAGGATATATCATGTACCTAACCAAATAATTGGAGATTAAGATTATAGTGTTATGACAAGAAAAAGACTTAGAAGTGATATATGCTTACTTTGTGAGTTTGAGCCTAAATTTGTTAAAGATGATTAGAAGAATGAAGATTGGATACAAGCTACGGATGAAGAAATTGAATAGATTGAAAAGAAAAAAACATGGTCTCTAGTATCCAGACCTAAAGACACAAATGTTATTGGAACAAAGTGGGTATTAAGGAACAAGATGAATGAGAAAGGTGAAGTCACAAGGAATAAAACTAGATTAATATGAAAATGATATGCACAAGAGGAAGGCGTTGACTATGGGGAAAAATTTTCCCTTGTAGCAAGATTAGAAGGAGTTAGAATAATACTTGCATATTCTTCTTATAAAGGATTCAAGGTATATCAAATGAATGTCAAATCTGCATTTTTGAATGGGACACTTGAGGAAGAAGCATACATAGAACAACCCAAAGGATTTTCGGATCTTGACAAGAAGAATATGGCATGCAAGTTGCACAAAGATTTATATGGTTTGAAACAAGCCCCTAGAGCATGGTATGAAATACTGCATAATTATTTTGTGAACATTGGTTCTGCAAGGACAAATGATAACAACAATCTATATTTGAAGATTGGAAAGAACAATGAGGTATTGTTATATGAAATTTCTATTGACGATA
The DNA here is from genome assembly GCA_028749045.1 of Cupressus sempervirens. NCBI lineage: Eukaryota > Viridiplantae > Streptophyta > Pinopsida > Cupressales > Cupressaceae > Cupressus > Cupressus sempervirens. The sequence continues at coordinate 310,714,164 of CM053785.1, forward strand.
TCATATTTGGAGGAAAGGAAGCATTATGAAAGACTTTTGTTGATGAAATGAAGAAGGGATTTGAAATGCCAATGTTTGGTGAGATCAAACTCTTTCTTGGCTTACAAGTATATCAAATGAAGCAAGATATCTTCATTACTCAATCCAAATATATCAAGGAGATACTGAAAACTTTTGGGATGGAAGATTCTAAACTAGTGTGTACACCTATGGTTACTGGACTCAAACTATCTAAGAATGATAATTCTATTGATGTGTACTAGACACCATACAAATCAATGATTGATATACTACAACATGTTGTTCATAGAAGACCAGATATTGCATAGTTGTTGTAATAATTGCTAGATTTTAAGCAAGTCCTAAGGACAACCATATGATGGGAATGAAGAGAATACTAAGACATCTTAAAGGAATAGAAGACTACGGATTACATTACAAGAAGAATGACAAGTTTGAACTAAAGGTATTCACTAACTCCAGTTGCACAAGAAATGTCGATGACATGAAGAGCACAAGTGGTGGTGCATTATTTCTAGGAAAGAGACTAATTTCGTGGACAAGTAAGAATCATAACTACATTTCATAATCAACAACTAAAGCCAAGTATGTGGCAACAATAGTAAATTATTCAACTATCATTTGGATCAAACAATTGTTGAAATATATAAAGGAAGAGATTATTGGTCTAACGGTTATTTTTGTGATAACACAAGTGCTATTAACATATTAAATAACTCTTTTATGCACACAAAGACAAAGCACATTGTTATCAAGTATCATTACTTGAGAGAGCTAGTTCAAGACAAAGAACTGAAATTGGAATATGGGAAGAATAAAGAGAAAATTGCTAACATATTCACTAAAGCTTTGCCTAAGGATACTCATGAATATCTAAGAGGTAAATTGGGTTTGATTCCCCTAGACAAAGCTACTTAAGCTACAAAGAAGCATTGCATTAAATGTGCTCATCAGACTATCTTACACATTGATGCAAACAATTCTACTTTAGGAGTTTCCTAAGGTAGTAGTGAAGAGGAAGGATACTATAATAGATCAATCATATGAAGGTGATAGATGAAGAATTCAGACTTGACATGCAATTATCTACATTATGAGAAAGAGATAGTGTCTTTGGCATTGTTGTCAAAGAGGGAGAAATTGAATATTGCATAAGAATATCAAAGAGGGAGATATTTATCATGAAAGATTAAAAAAAAATGAATCCAATGGGATAAAATATCCTAGAGGAAGAAATTGGATGTTGGTAGAGACATGGTAAGTAAGAGGGAGTGATTACTTAGAGGGAGTTTATAAAATTTTAAGAAGTGTTGCCAAATTAGAGATATGCATCAGAATGAAACTAAGGATATTAATAGAATATCTAATACATTTAAAGTGTTACTCAAAAATGTAAAAATTTTGGATTTTATGGTAACCTGAAGTATTTCTACAAATATATTTTTTGAGGTTTGTCCATCAATGCCAAAGAGGGCAATTGTTGGAAACTACAATTGGAACAATTGTTGTGTTGTCATTGATATCAAATCTATTGGTGAGAAAACTTTCTATTTTATTGATGAAGAGGATTTGAGAAATTATTCATAACAAAATCATTTAGAGGAAATGTTGAGTTATGAAGAAGAAACTACAAATGGACATTTTATTAGTTAGATTTTGACAAGATAAATTGATTGTTTAAATCATGGTGCAAAAAGAGAAGACAATAATGTTCAAGTCTTGGAAGTGTGAGAAAAGATAGATCAAATGTGTAGTCTTGACCAAGTAATAGAGTAAAAGACTAAGGAATTTTTATGGATATGTCAAGTGATTCTAGTGTCAATCAAACTACATCAAGTACCGAGAAAATTTAGTGTTGACCGAGCATAAGTATTGACTGAGTGATAGTGTTGATGCTGAGCAAGAAGTTTTATAGTGACCAAGTAACTCAGTGATGACTGAGTGTCAAAACTTAGTGTTTGTCAAGGAACAACATTCTAACTATTTCTGAGGAATCATAATTTCCAGTCGACTAAGTTGATTTCTTAGGATATGGAAAACATTTTGAAGATAAGGATTAATGAGTTGGATCATTTAATTCTAGGAGAGGATTAGGTAATCAACTTAAGAGAGAAATTCAAGGAGAAGTTTCTAGAAAAGGAGAGATACACATAATGACAATTAGAGACATTATATCTGATGGATCAAATCATGAAACCTAATATCTATGATGTTGTTTAAGTGGAAAAATATTAGAACTACCTATTTGAGGAGGTACAGAGGTAAACTTTCATACAGTGAGAGAAGAGAAGACAAAGAAGAGAGGTTGTGCATGTGAGAAGAAAGTTCTAGAGAGTTGTAGTTGTTACTGATGTTGTTGACTGGTGAATCTAAGAAGAAGGATTAATTGAGTTGATAAAAAGTGAAGGGTGATTTCTTGAAGAGTTGCCAAGTGAATCAGAGATTGAGATGACATTGGAGGCTATACAATGAATCAGTATTAGGAGCTGAACAAGAGATCTAGACATGCAAAGTGAGTTGTACTTAACATATCAACCCTGTTGTTACTTTCTAACCATTGTGAATAATATTTGAAATCCTTTAATCAAGGTTGACCTTACAGTCATAAGAACTCAACAATCTCTGTAAATCATTTAATTGGGTGACATTCTAATAAAATGTTCTAAAGTCCTCTAACAAGGCCACTCCTAACAGGGTTATTAAATCCTTTAACCAATTCACATTTAACAATGTGTATTGTAACCTTAAATAGGGTTGGCTCTTAACTAGGCTCACTTTAGAAGAATGAAAATTGATGACATGTTGCTGATGATTTTTCCCAAATTGGGTTTCCACGTTAAATCCTCATTTCAAAAATTCAGTAGATTTTATTATGATGTTATATTGATTAAGGTTTACATTTTGCAAATCTTTTATTTTAGAACAATGGATAGCTAGATAATGTTGCAAATAGTTTATAGTAGGGACCGAGAAATGGAATGATAAGATCTTAAATTGTTTAAGTGTTTGTTTGTTCAATTCGTACATTTGTACCTTGGATAATAGATTCAACTCCCCTGCCCCCCTCTCAGTTATTCTAAATATTCTAACACATGATGTCTCCATATACTAAGTCTCATAGTATACACCATGTTATATCAATAACTACTAACTCAATTACATGAGATATGTACTATCATGATCTCTAGGGTCATCAACCAAATGACACACATCATGATAGAAACTTATATTATTGTTAAGATCACCACCTTACAATATTAACCCCAAGTAAACTTATTGAAAAATCATCACCTCTCAAGAAGTTTTCACAAGATCATGTAATAACTCACATGACATCCACCATGAACCATATTAGAGGGTGAAACAAGGGTTTTCAGCTCAAACTTTTATCTTACAGAGAAAGATGCATTAAGATACATCCCAAGGAATCACTCATGTTGAGTTTCCCTCTCAGGAAGAGGTCCAATCAATAGATACAAGCTTGTCTTCAACAATATGAAAACTTCACTTTGGTTGAAGGCTTTGGATAAATTATCAGTTGGCAGATCTTCAATGATAATGCACTCTTAATGAATAGCATTCTAGGTATTAATCTACAATCTAGGTCATTCAATTTACACATATGGAACTTCATCTCATGAATATAGAGCTTTACTACTAGAATTTCTTGATAACAAGAGAATTCATCTCGACATGGTCTACTCCATTTGAATCAATATGACCAAGATCCACAGGAGTCAATTGAATCATATCCTATATCTTCTCCTTCTGTTATGAAATTGTACCTTGATTCATAATAACATGAGTGAATGTACAAAACTATGGATTTATCCTTAGGCTTGACAAGATTAGATAATGTAGTTCTCTTAAGTACATGTATCAACCTCTCAATATCTTTATCCAAGGTTTCCTATAATGAAATGTCAAGCTTCCTCTTATTGGTAGACCCCCTATCTTGAATTTCTTTCATAATCCTGGATGTTATCACCCATGAAAAATGCCTCAACAACATTCCTAATGTACCATCCTTCTCTTCCTAGAAGAATGTCCCTACACATCAACATCTTGATACAAGTTACTCCAATGAAGGTCCATAACCATCGAATCAAATGATGGTTCAAATTGGAACTATGATGGCATTCCTTCCTTGACATCTCTCCTCTAAGGATGGTTCAATTTGGAATAGAACATTGGTTATTATGCCCCTCAAATTGTAAAATCCCCACTCTTATGTGGTTGAACAATTTTGCATGACATCAAATATGGGAAACTTCTTTCTATTCTTCTTTTCCTCCTTTGCAAAAAAAAATCATCCATAGCAATCAAGGAAAAGAACAAGACCATAATATATAAAATAACTCTTAGAGAAAATGTAGACATATATATAAGATATTGACTATTCTAAGAAGATGAAAGTAGTAAAAATTGTTATCTTGTAATTTTGAACTTTCCTTTGATTCTTGAGACCATAATATGTTTGTGAAAAATGTTTCTTAAGATCACAAAAAGAATATATCCTAGATAAGCAACATATAACACTTACATTAGGACTGTGACATTTTTCCTTAAGGTGCTCATGTATTGGAATACTTGTACTAGGTAAAGAGATTAGCTACTAGCAAAATGATGTATACAACTTGGTCATGACATAAGAAGGAAAACATCCAATATGCTCCAAAGTTTCTATAATTTTCACCATCCTACAAGAACCACAATTTCATTAGATGGAAAGATGCATCAATACTCAAATAAACAACAAGGTGAATTGTACCAAATAAAAATGAATGGTTGTTCACCTATGATACTTGGATAACTATTTTTTTCACTCCACTAAAATAGGTCCTTAATATTATCACATTCGAATGTGTAATCAAGTCAACTTGAATAATCCATGATGGATTTCTATTGGATATATCACTATTGCAAACATCAAGTGTGTTAATTTGAACAAAGTCTCGAGTCATGGCCTTCCCTATAATCAAATTTATCTAACTCAAGTGTAAATTTCTTCTTCTCAATGAGAATAAACTTATTGTACTTATGATTACAAGGAACTTTGAATTTCATCCATGACTTTTCTGCATTGGTCGGAAAAGGTATTTCTCCATGATATTTCAACCCTTCTACATGATCAAACACTATTTTCATTTATTGAGAATGCAAAGTCCTTATAAAAAAATATTTTCCTAATAAATATGTTTACAAAAACATAAATATGTGTTGCACCCAATAGATATCAAATTATTTTCACCCACTATATATTATTTCAAACTTATACTACTAGAATTGTTTAAAGCCAAAGTACTATCACCATATACACTAATAGTATTTTGTCAAAGTCTTAGATGCATGATTCAAGGTAATTTAGAATATAATAAGCCATGGGGAAGTGGAATTTATTATTAAGAGGATTTTTAGGATCGATCTCTCAAATGATACAATCCTAGTAACACAATTGTAACATGTGGTCATCTAAAACATATGGTAAGACTACTATTGTGGCTTCACAACCCACACCCCATTTTTTAGTTAGAAATGGGGAACACCTCTTTTTCTTTTGATTGCTAGGAAACCATTCCCCAAAATAGGATGTCCTATGAGGTGCCTCAAGGAGTAGTGTTACTGTGGCCTAGGTCTAGGTGTCCAGAAAGCCAACATCATCTAGGTTCTAGCAATCAAAAGGGCACATTCTAAGCATTAATGAAGATTGTGTACCTTTCACACTTTCACACATGCACATATGTGCAAGGTGCATATCTTAACCTTCTCAAAGGATTAGGTGTAGAGGTGTTCACCTGTGCACCATAGGACAAAGTTGCATCACATCCAATATCTATATAATCCTTAGAATTGATAATGACCTTGGCCAAGAATTATTTTCCCGATGAAATGGTTGTTGAGAGTATTACAAGAGAGATCATCCTTGACATTCAATAAAATAACATAGAGAAGGTATTTCATTTGACTATCTTTGATTATAATTATACAAGCTCATATGAGAGTGCAAAAATGTGGTATTAGGAGAACCAAAGACAAGCTAATGACATAGTACAAAAGAAGCACTTAATTACCCAGACCCCGTATAAGAAGCTTGGAAAAGTTGATATGACCAGAGAATAAATGATTGTTGATATTAGCTACTACTTTGTGATTTTGAGAAGAGTAATGAGTCTACCTAGAGCCAATCATTTGGAGACTTGGGTGGTCCACTTCATTGAGAAGATCTTGATAAGAGAAAATAAGATAGATTGGGGAAGCCTCGTCAATGACTCCTTGCATGATCAACTAGTCTGAGTCCAAAGTGGTCCTCTCTTTTACATGAAATCATATGTAGTCTAGCTATTAGGTTCTAGTCCACCTACTTATCTAGGGCTCATGAGCAGAGGGAACATAAAGGATGCAAATTCTTGGCCACATGTGGTTTACCCACAACTAGTGAAGATGGACCTATGGGATGGAAACCCTAAATATAGGGTAGTAAATGATGCTTTCATCTTCTCGATAATATTATTCATCAAAGGAGATTATGTGAAGAGATTTTTAGTAGAGGTGGCAACCTTAATAACAAAAGTTGATGGGTACTTTATCTGGTTGCACACATTCACATAGATACAGGTGGTTGGAAACCTCCTTCATCCTAAGAAGCAACCCCAATAGGATGGTGCTCCTGGAGATTGCCTGACAGTTGGCCTCAGTATATGAAAAGGTGTGGAAGAAGCATTAAAAAAACATGGATATGACCTATCACCATTGTGCCTTACAAGGTGAACCATAAGAAAGATATTGCTACATACGAGGTGGAATGGGAAAGATACCCTTTGGAGGATTATTCCATAGAATGTTCTTATTTTGATAATATAGGATTGTTTTAACATGTCGTAGATATGGATTTCATACTAGATTCAATCATTGAGGACCATTGGTTGAACTATATTGAAGATTATGAAGTTAGAATCAAGAATTATTGCAAACTGGAGCTAGCATTGGTAGTGAAGGCTTTGAATTTGTAGATATCGCTTAAGGTCTATGACAAGGAAACCCTAGATGTTCTTGATCCTATTTAGAATAGGGATAAGATTTTTGAGGGCCCAATCATGAATGCCAAGTTAGACTAGGAAGAAAACAATGATATCATGCATAGGACCTAACATGTTACTGATACAACTAGAGTTTGGGTATGCAAGCCTTTCCCACTAGACCCTCTACCCAATGTACCCACACTCAAGGTCACTATTCCTACATACAAGGAAAGCAAACCAAGGAAAGCAAACCAAGGTCACTATTCCTACATACAAGGAAAAGTCTTTGGTCAGATGAGAGACACTTCACCAATGCGAAAGGGATGTGGCTTATTTTGAGAGGGAAGAAAGAGGCCACGGTTGAAGAAGAGACACAACCTCGATAAGCTTATACAAAAGTCACTCCCTCATTTTTGAAGAAGACAAGCAATACTATAGTCACTATAGAACTACCCTTGTGGCTGCTTATATAGTAGTAAGTTCCACAAAACCACTAAGTGGTATTATATAAACCATGTGCTAAAACCATGTGCTATCTAACCCATTGACCCTACATTTAATATTGGGCATTTAATTCTTTTCCCCAATATTAAATAATTACATGAAATATTTTCACAATGTTACAATACAACTCATCAAGAATATTCCATGGAAATATTTACATGTTGCATGTCCATCTAGGTGCAATATTACATAATAAAATAAATTAATAAAATATAACAATATTATGCAATGTGTGCAACACCCATTATCTCAACACTCCACTATACATTGGAATAAAAACCCTTGTGTACATGGTAGATCTGATAAGTACAACATAGTTAGGGTACAAATTCAACTAGATCTATGCTTTCTAGGGTTGGATTTTGTTTGATTCCAAATAAGAATATGATAAATAATATATAAATCTAAAAGCCCAATTTGATCTATAAAAGTAGATGTACGAAACTAGGATTAGATGTGTGCACTTGAAAATGAGTGAAGAAGATAACACTTTGAAGTTGATTTTCCTAACTATCAAAGTCCTAGACTTCTCTAATTTTTAGATACAACAACCTAGAATCTGCAACTTACAGATTTGTCACTTTTTATTCTACAAGAGGATAAGGCTGAACCAAGTTGACCTAGTCTAAGAACATGTCATATTTAGCCTAGTCTTGAGACTGATGAAAATTGAAATAAAAAAGTGGATCTCAAAAGGTATGTCAAAATGAGTTTTAGATCTAAGTCTATACATGTGCTTCTGGAACCTGTAAATTTAGAAAATGTGTGTGTGTGCATGTTTGGCTTTGTAGGGTTTTTTCTTAGCCAACCCCCCATTTTGGTGATTCCCACCTTAATGGATAGTTGTTAGAATATGCAAAATGTGATGTGCTTGTGAATCTAGAGTGTGACTAGAATGCAAATGAGCTTGAATGTCAAAGTAAAATTCCTAGATCTAACCCTATGTGTGAATAGAGTGAGACCCTACCATGTAAATGTAAACAATATATTTTTGGATGTAAGTAAATGTAAGCATGTATGCATGAAGTATCAAAATATAGATTTGAAAATAATAATAAAATCATACCAAGCCCCCAAGGGACAAATTACACCTAGCCATCCTCACAATTCGTTTGAAACTCCATGATGTAAAAAATGTCATCTTGAATGTTTGGTTAGAAGTCGTAAATGCTTGAATGGGGTCTTCAATAGTCAACCCTTACTTTGATGGATGTCATCAAACTAGGGCTTCTACCTTGTAATTTCTTGTTGTAATCAAATTGGGGGTTTCACCTTACACTTGATTCCATTTATGCAAAAATGAAGCAATTAGGTTTTTTTTTGTGATTCTGGGAATCAGAATTAAGTTGTTAACCACAAATTTGGGAATTTTTAAAAATCATCAAAATAGCCTCGAGCCCCAAATATGGGAACAAATTCCTAGGGACAAGGCCAAATTCAATCTAGTTCCAAGCGGAAGGCCAAATTTGACCTAATCCCATGAGGAATTTGTTGATCTTGAAAGATGGGCAATGAGAGATTCAATGGTATGAGATTAAGAATTGTAGTTGATTATGATGATGCAATTGAATTTCGACGTAAAAATAAGGCCTATGAGGGAAATGAATTTTTTATTGGAAGAAAAATAGAGGAGGATGCAAAGAGATTAACTCATACCTCAATTTTTGCATAAGTTAGTGAGGTAAAATGACTCAACTTGAATTAGGTATGTATTAAGCGTAATTGAAAGGTGTTATAATGCAAACACACTAAGGAACAAGGTAACCAATCATTAAATTGTAGATAACACAAGTGCTTACAATTTAGAATGATACAAATATTAAAAAAGAAAAGAAAATATGTTAACATGTGAACTTAATTATTTGCACTTACATAATAATAATAATAATGAAAAAGGGAACTGATTATGGTGGAACTTTCTTTTTAGACTATACAAACCTTACTACATTAAAATCTTATTGGCATTCACGTTCTCCTATTTTGAATTATTTTCCACCAGTTAGAGATTATTACTTAAATATTTATAAATTTCAAATATTTATTTATGAATTTTATATATTATAGAATGCATTTCTCTCAAATTTGATTGGTTCATTTTATTTGGTGTTATATGACCCCTTTTTTGGGAGACTTCCTCCATATTGCTTTTCTTTGGGCGAGATTTTTGGGGTAAGCATTAGTTCATATTTTTATTTGCTACTAAGAATTATTTAGTGTATTTTATATACTTGATTAATGCAAAAGTATAATATGTTGCAGACCTAGGCTTAATAAAA